>JAOBAT010112522.1:0-20300 GCA_026413305.1 Hydrozoanthus tunicans
GAAGAGAACGATAACATATTTGGAAGCAAAACTTGGAGGTAAGGTAGAGTTTCATAATAAGTTAACCTTGTGTAGTTAATAGCTGCTTTTTTATTAAGGAAATAAAACAATTTCAAATGAATCTACTCATTTTATATTTGCAATTCAATATATAAGAGCTAAGCCGTGCTAAAGAGGGTTCAGCACAGGCTTAGTCCATCTGACCCGCGAGGCCTCGGTGCCTTTTACTGGCTTTCTCCTTACCAGCACACAGAGCAATATTTCAGATTTTACGTAATCAGCCAGATCCCACAATCACTGTTCTTACAATTTTGTATACATTCAGTGGGAATTTGAGCATGTTCGTTTGCTATGCCGTGCTGATGAATCCAAATAAGGCCGAAACAGCTGCCCAAGGCTGCTAACACTCAGGCTCAAATAAATTTTTTTAAGGGTTAAGGACAGGCTTAGTCCTTCTGACCCGTGATGCGTTGGTGCCCTTTTTCTGGCTTTCACCTTACTAGCACACAGTGCAACATTTCATGCAGATTATATTTGCGAATAGAAATAAAAATCGAAGTTGCAAAGCATGCGAGACCCGTTGGAATCTCACTCGTTCAGATTAGTAAAAGTTTTAGTAATTTTGTGTTTCGCGCAATTCCTATGACTTAATTAGGTTTTAGGTTATGAAGGCGATACTTTGGCAAAGGAACATTTGTCCAGTTAACTGTTTATTCATTAGTTAGATTTTAGAATATAGAGTTAGTTTCTCAAGACATGTGTTTGTGACTATCAATTTTTAATATAATTCAGAATTGACGAAAATATTAAGAAAAGTAGAAATAAAAAAATATTGATAAAACCACCCTTCTAACGATTCGTAACCAAGCAAACATAAAAAGCTATAGCCCAAAAGAACTACTGAATTATGGTCTACCCCCCTCCCCCATAAGTTTAATCAATAATCTATACAAACTGCAAAGTGAATTCAGAAGCGGGTGTGCCCAGGTTAACTTTTGTGATATGATTGGTATAGTTACCTCCTCCAACGCTATTCTTTTGATAAAGAAGCATTTTCATGTACTTTTGTTGTTACATTCTGTAGTTCCTATACCTAAAAAAACAAAGTGTTCTTATCTATGTTTTTCATATTTTTCTTTATTTGCAACACTGATAAATTTATGTTGTTTTCTCTTCAAAGGGTCCTGGTGAAATTTGATTAAAACATGAAAAATTACTGATTACGTACCCTACATGCTGGCAAAACATTTGCTGTTTCCTTTCATTTCCAAGGGGAGACTGGAACGGGTTAAACAGGGTTATCTATATTTTTCGCATTATTTTTCAGACGTTTCTTCAAGAGGCAAACATTTACTAAATATAAAAAAAAATGTAATTCCCTCTATGTGCAGTCAAAATGCGCACTACAAAAGTAGGGAATAACCCTAATAACTACATACAATAAGAAAGTACGCACCTCATTTTGATTCTAAGAGTCACATTTATTTATACTCCGTTATTACTAAAACAGAAACAAAAGAGTTCTTATTGAGACTTTATAGGTTGACTCTTTGATTGAGTAACAACTTCTTAGTTTCACTGACAAATACCAACATATTGGTTCATTTTGTGGCATTGTGTTCCTCCTTGGCAAGGACAATGTGGAAAGTCAGCCTGCATATGGAAAGACGATAATTTTATCAGCACCCTGTTAAGGCCGGTTACTTCAATTGAAGCCGCTATTTTAAGTAACAATTAGAAAACATTAGGCCTATATGCATACATAATCTATTAGATAACATCAGATTTAAGATGAAAAATATTAGTTTCGAATTTTTCAAAATGGTTGCGGTACATTTCTAGAAGAAAACCAAATTTGCTGAAACTCTTCCTTGTACTAACAACTTTTCGAACCTAAATTTGAAGTCTATAGATGGACTGTGCGTTTTTTGTAAGCTACTTTTTGTTTTTCATGATACGCTAAGAATTGTGGGTATATTAAAGGCGGCCATCTTTTTCGGAATAGTTACATGCTCCAGTTTAGTTTTTTTCTTCAAATTATCATTTTGACAATTTTTTTATTTAAATCCATTAAATCCATTTTATTATTAAGTGATTCTTTGTATTTTATACCAATCGAATTTATTGTGTAATTTTTATGAAATCTGTAAAACGCGCAAGCCCGAAAAGCAGCTGGTTACGATTTGCTGCGCTATACAAAATTGAACTGTCATTATTGTTACTATTTATTATTACTTTATTATTATTATTATTATTATTATTATTGTTATTATTATTTTTATATTAGTATTTATAATTATTGTTATTATAATTATTATTATTATTAATATTACGAAAGACTATTGAACATATGATTTACATAAGTGAATACTAAAACAGCATCATAACAATAAGGGAAGAAGTCAAAACAATGGTATTTTTAAGGAACCCAATTTTGCTTTTACATGAAGGAAATGAATAATGTTATGATCTGATCATTCCTTTTCAAGATGTAAGGTCTTAGATCAATCTCAAATAAAGTCTCCTAAAATATTACTCGAGAAGATTTTTTGTGCTCAGCGTCCTTGAATTTCATTCATCTGTATTTGCAAAATTTCATCGTATGTGACAGTTGCAAAGTGAGAATTTTCTACCGCAATTTTTACATAAACATTATCCCGAGTTGATAATGAGTAATCATTCACCGAAGTGGAGGTGAGTAATAACGTTAGCATATACCCAACCAGCGAATCAGTGAGAAATTGCTTTTTTTTTAAAAAAAAAAAGGTGAATAAATAAAAAAAACACTGTGTTTACCAAGCTACCGCGAGCATACTGCAAAACGCACGAGAATGAGATCAATATTCGGTTAACTTCGTTCGCTCTAGATAGTGTTCAAACTTCAGAACGTTCAGAGTTTGAAATTTGCAAAAATATGTTCCGTGTGTTCTGAAAACGGCAAACAAAGAGCCAGAATTAAAATAAAGTCAGGGTGTTAGTAAACAGTTGAAAGTTCTTGTTCGACAAGTTTTTAAAAGTATGGACGTAAGTGTTTTTTGTAAATGTAAATTGTGATGCCTCGCTTTTTTGCAGAGATAAGTTTCTTGCAAAGTTTTTCTAAGTTCGCTCTTGGACATTTCTTCTATTTCTGATAAGTACCCACCTTGCTGTTAAAATCACTCTACAAAACAAACTGTTTTTGTATTTCTATGTATCTTGTAGTTGGTATTTTTTGTACATGTGTTTAGTTACACATGAAAATTGTAAACAGCTTTGTGTCACCGCGCCGGCATCTCAGTTGTGACACTTTGAGTTTTTTTTTTATTTTGAAACTGTTGTTCATAAGTGAAAAAATTATTAAAATTTTCCTCGAATAACATTAATACTACCAAACTCTGCATGTGGATTTTTTGTGTTGTGCATAATTTATTTCTAAAATTACGGCTTCCCCGACATGTTTCGGAATCGTGATGTCATATACATGTTGTTTTTCTTTATCGCTAACCAGTGAATATCCTGGATATTCATTATTTAATGAACCAATCAGAGTGAGCGAAAATCACTATTCGCTGGTTTGGGTATATGCTAATGCTCAATGGCCCGAGTTAGCACATCAATCAAATTGCGCCATTTAAGGTTTGTACAAACTAAAGACTTTTATCCTTTCGTACTAGCCGTTTAGATAATGTTATACTTTCCCTAAACACGGTACATAGCTAGTTTTTGCAGCCTTAATTCCGGTTCATGCACTAGTCGTAAAAGGTAATGAGTGAATAAGCCATTTTCAAGAACTAATTGAATAACACTGCGTAATCTAAAATATACTGTTTATGGAACCTATCTAGCGGCTATGATTAGAACTCTTGTAAACAGGTTTAGAACTAATTGAGTAACACTGCGTAATCTAAAGTAAACTGTTTATGAAAGATCTCTAGTGGACGGCTATGATTAGAACTCCTGTAAACAGGTTTAGTTAAAAGAACTGGTTGTCCTAATATCGGACTACAGTTTGAGGTTAATTTGTCCTGTACCCTATCTCCCTACCCCCCTCCCCCCCCCTCCCCTTCCCCTTCCCAGAGGTTGGTAAGGCGGAATAGGAAACAATCAAAGTATGAAGTCGTCGTCTTTGTGTTGGTGTAATTGCTGTATTTTGATCTTACCCCGATAAGACACCATGCACCGGGCTGGAAACCATCGGCGCACACACCAAAACTTAACCCACTATATTTAAGGCAGCACTGATTGGCATCGCATTGCTCATCCTTCTGACAAACTTTCAAAGTTTTGCATTTTCCATTCATACCGCAGTACTGGCCAGGGCCACAGTCTGGTTTACAAGGTTTCGGGCCCGTTACTCCTTGCAATCCCGGCTGCAATTTTATCCATATGTACATGTTAAGGTAAAAAAATTAATTACAAGTCTCAACCATGTTTGTTACGAGTGCCCTTGTATCCGATTGTTTGTTTTGATCCGAACTGGGAAAGGGGGGAAGAGTTATAATGTTTTTTTTTGTTCAACCAGCAACTTTTTCTTTAAGAAATGCCAACAACAGTTTGAATCTTTTGCAAATTAAAAGTACTTTTTAGATAAAGGGCCTTAGTCATGATTATGTCACTGCTGCATCAAAGTGAGGTTTGCATGGTGGTGAATCGAAAGGGTTCGAGTCCCAGCTCGGGCATGACACCGATTTTTTCGGATGAGTGTTTCGTAAAGGTAAGTACACAGTCTGTGTTCAGTTCTCAAATGTACCTTTGTTGTAACCTTTGCTAAGCCTCGAAAAAAATAAAGAAAGAATAATACTTTGACTTTGTGAATCGAAAGGCGTTTTGGATCTATTTTAACTGTTTGTTAGTTTTCAGCAATTCGTAACGCCTGTTCTACCATGTTTATTCAGTGGAATACTTGTTATGCTCCACGAAGCAACTAAGTGTTACCAGCAAGCTTCGTTTTGTTTAAGGAAACCGTTATTGTGAATTCAACATGAATAATGTCTTTTGTACAGTTTTTGCTATAGCAAGGTTATCAACTTCATGTTTTTTTTTGTTTGTTACCTCTAGGGACTCATTATTGTGCCAAAAAGCGACAGTTTAACAAAAACATAAATACAAATATTATGCGAAGTATGTCTGCTATCCAAGTTTGTCATAATTCATGGCGGTAGAAGCAAAAGTTTTTCGGGGGTTCACAGTGGAAATTTTGTAACTTAGTAACGAAATCTGAAATTCCTATTGTTGCTATTGTTAGCCAGAAAACTGATTGGGATAAGGGTGGCGCTTTCTTTTCCTTTGGCAGGGCCAGTTAAGAGTTTCCTAAAACTTACTTAATGGCCTAAATCTAACAAGTTCTGCATGTTAAGTTATGTAGTTAAGACAAATGAGGTTTAAGGACAACACCTAGGCCTTATAATTATAGTCGGGCTTGTAAAAAAAAAATTCTTCTCGCGCTTAGTATTGAAACCCCACCATCACTGGCTTGCTTTAGCATTTTTTCTCTCACTATCTTTTTCTCTCAGCTCAGTGCTGAGTACATATCCATATACAAAAGCTTAAGTTCTGAAGTTGCCAGTTTATTTGATCTTGAAATATACATATACCGAAATGGTAATGAAAGATAAATTTTCTAACCCTAGGCCCTTGCTGTTTTCGACTCAAATTTCAACAATCTCAACAAGATGGAACAGTAGAAGAAAAATCACAACATGTAATGGGTAATGTGAGATTAGTTGAATCCTGTGACAAATCTAAACTTAATCAAACGAAGAGTACATACTCTTTGGCACAACAGGTGTCACAGTCTTATATCTGGTAAAAGAGCAGTGAAAGCGTAAAAATGATCAATATAGATTAACGTTATGCTACGAAACTAGACATTTTAATCTAGCTTCCACTTTAATTTTCATTTAGTTTTGAAAAAGATAAGGTTTTCAATTGAATAAAACCACTCCTTTAATAAATCCCTAAAGAATTGACCGCAGCTATACACATTGATGGTACATATACTATGAGGTTTGCCAAGGAAAATATACGTTTTGATATAGCTTTCTAAAAGACTTACCGAGAGCTGACACGTTGAGAGAGCAAAGACACTCACTAAGAGAAGCAAAGTTGGCAGCTTGAACATCGTTCACAGTTCTTTGAGGATTTTTGTTTTATATCAAGATGGTAACGTTGAACAACCTGATGATATGAGGTGATGATAGCGCTTATATTTATATAAGCGTTTTCATTACTGATATGCATTTTAATATGTTCAGGAGTATTGATCTGCTTGAATGTTTCACAGCCAGAACTCGAGGTCTTGAATCTATTGAATTTAAATCTTAACTCACACGGCGTTCTGTGTACAAGAAAAAATGCAAATTCATGGTTAATATTTTAGTATAAACGTTAGAAAAAGTCCAGCTTCTATGCAAAGTTGATCACCAGGAATGAAAGGATTTTGAATGAACTAAAACTCACAAGAAAAAGCTTTTGTTATGCAGTCCAGAATGATCAATGCAGAAGGATGAGACGTGAACAGTCAAACTTTGTTTACCAAAAAGACCTGTATGCGACACACGAAACAAAGAATTTTTTTTAATCAGATAAGAGATCTCAAGGGCTCTGCCATCTGTGCACAGGAAACTCCATGACATGGTTATCGTTTTAGTAGAAGTAGAAGCAAACAAGACCCGGCTCATAAACAAAATTCAATGAGAAAAGATTAAGGCCTAATAATGAGTCAAGCGTTCAAATAATAATACTAATAATATGCTAACCAAGATGATCTATTGATCAAATCCCGTTGAAAGAAAAGCTGCACTTAATGTCTTAACCCATAGGTGTTCCAAAATGCAATTTTCATGTTCAGTTCATGAATATAAGTTTATCCTACCCTGCACTGAAAAGTTTAAACCTTTGAGAGTTCGAATCAATATTTTGCCACGACTTTAAAGCGTTGGAATGATTATAAGAAAACTTATTATTAAAGGTTTTCTGATTAATCAGGATGTTTCAAGAAGTTAATTAGGCTTTTTGCCGTATGGGAGTTGCCGGGACAAAATAAAACAAAAATTAAAAAACTCATTTCAATTGATTTTTGACATCGTTTCTGAATGATAAGTTTTTAACAGTGCATTGAGAAATGGGCAATTTTACAGCTTCAATTTAAGGAATTTTGTCATAAGAGCAACTATTTCCAGCTGATTCAATTTTCGTTGTGCAACGAATGACTAGCTCTAAAAGTGGTTTGAATATTTGTTCGATTGCCAAATTTCTGCTTCAATCCTTTTAGTTACTGAATTATAAGTTTTGTTTTGATGGCCCATCTGTCTTTTCCTGCATGGCTACTTCACGTAACAAAAACTTTTTATTCTCTGATTTTTGCCACACCCTACTATCCAATGCTTGACGTGGTTTCTCATTCATATTCCCACAAAATATCTATGTGCAAAACAAACTAGACCAGTTTTCCTCACTTTAGGTAAAAATATTTAGTACAGTAAAGAATGTATGCATATAGCAATTTTTAGAAAGTTAAAGTATCAAAGGTCTGACCAGACTTGATTGTTTCCTTTAGAGTTGAAACTGGATCAGGCATTCGAACGTGTGAATAGAAAAGCACTAAAACCAGGGATCAATGCTTTATGTTAAAGGAGCCAGGCAAAAAGGCTTCCCGGGTTTATGGGCGACATTATAAATTGGAAAATATTAAGAAAAAAAGAAAAAAAAAACAATTGGTGGTAATCAGAGAAAGACGTGTACCACATCATTTTACAATTTATCATAAATAGTGAATTTTCGATTAAGGATCTAAAAAAGACTGTTGCGACTATTTAATGACCTAAAATGACTTGGGCTTCCATGAAACATGCAATGCACCGAGTTTAGTACAGTTGTTTTGTTTTCCTTAACACAATCGTATACCAACCTCGAAACGAAAACGTTTTAAACGTCGGTGGATAGACGGAAAGGACTTGAAGGAAGGAATAGTATTTGGGTTCTGAAGAGGGCTTAAAAGGAATAATAATGGTAAATTGAGATGCAAAAACTTATATATTTTTCTTACACTTTATAGACGCACGCTTATTACTTCAATAATGAAAATCATTACAACGCTTTGGTGTGAATGGGTCAGAGAAAGATACAGTATGGAGAACAAGGTTCGGGAAATTGTAGAGATGACTAAAATATCCCGGAATTACCAATAAAAGCCCACTTTTTTTATTTGTGATGAAAAGAATCCAAAGTTATCATATGAAGAAACTATTTTTTTTTTCATTTATTATTTATTTATTAATTTATTTTTCACTAAAACCGTTAATACCCGTAAACATCTAATTTAACGTTGGGTTTACTTCTAGTATTCAGTAAAACCAGTTTAGAAAAACACCTCCCACTGCGGGAATTTTCACTAGATAGACTATCTGTTAATTACACTCATGTCCAAAACATTCAAACTGAGTCGACTCGACTAACGTACTTGACGAAATGTCTCACCAAAAAGTCTTTACGCGTTGAACTAGATCATATTTATTAGAAGTAAAATCGTCTCTATAAGGGTGATGGACGAATCGACACGATTTAAATTCCTTCTAAAGCTTTTCTTTTTAATATTTAGATTAAAACTCAGTAGTCATGTTTTTTCCTTGTTGACTTTACACAAAATAAAAAAGCCCCGCATTGTAATGGTGATTTTGTATGCTTGAATCCAATAGTGATAAATCTTTTAGAAATACAAAACATAAGGCCTTTTCTTACCCATAGTAACTTAACTTGATAGAATTTGTAGCTGAAGTATCGGCAAAAGGCATCAGCATGTTTAAATTTTTTTAATCGATTCATTTTGTTATACATGACAAAAGACGTTTATTTCATCAAGATGACATTTTTCTTTGAACTGTATTGACTTCTTGCATAATGCCGGAGGAAAAAAAGCCATCTTCAAATCCCAAGGAGTAAAACAGCCCATGCACAAAAAGAAGGAAATTAGCCGGATAAGGAAAAAGCCGAATAAGGATAAAGTATAAAAAAAATAAAAATATAACCAGCAAATGGTATACAGCTGCTTTATTCAAATCGGTTGAAAGACTAAACGATGCAATTTATCAATTAATGAAGCAATACTTTTATCGAAAAATTGTGTGCGAATTTTTTTTACATGAATGTATCAGCACCAAATTTTGTGAAATCACGGTTCTCAAAAACATACGTTTTTTTAATGGAAGAAAATAAAATAAAATTACTAACTAAAAAGAAATAAATTAGTTTTGTCAAACGCGGATACAATCAGCTTGGATTACGTACCCTGCAAACATCGAACGTTCCGCTCGATGAGAGGATTTTTCTTTTGAAATTAGTTCTACCCTAAAAAAAATGAATATAAAACAAGACGTTTAATTTGTTCCTTTAATTTCGATTAAAACTGCGTGTATAAATAAAGCGCCGTTTAAAAACAGATCTCTGAAGGTAAGCAAAACCGGACCCCACTAAATACCGCAAGGCTAACTCTAAAATGCAATAAAAGTAATAAACAGTTTAACGTAATTTATCTTGTTTTACAGTAAAATGCGCTATTCGTATACTTCGTACGAAACTACATCCGGGGTACGAGTATCCTCACTAGAGAAGATATCGCTGACGTCATTTCTTTGTTTTTCCCGCTCATTTCGGTGCAAAAAAACACTCATACCTACTGTATATAATAAAGAAAGAAAGTTACCGATGGTGCGAAGTTTTTTCCTTCGTGAAAAAAAAAACCGTTCAGTTTGCATTGGCACCGGGTTACTAAGCAAACATCGGAAATGACCATTCGATCAGAGTTTTTTTTACCTGAACCAACAAGACCCTTAAACAAAATTAAGCTTGAAACAAGAAGTTTTTTTTCCCTTTGAGAAATTTTTCTCCTTCTCAATAAGAGCTCTACTTAAGGCGCCGTTTGAATTAAAAGCAGAAAGCTTCTCAAGTTTCAGAAGAAAAGCAAAACCAAACATGATTAATATTGCAAGGCCACTAAACCAACGCAAAGCATAACAACTTTCGACGCTAAATGTAAAAAAAGAGTTTAACGCAATACATGTAACAACCAAATATTTAGTAAAACTAAAATGATGCAACTAGACTGTATAATAGGACGCTCAACACGACAGGATTTTTGTCATAACTTATGGAAGAACATATTTTGTCGCTATATATATGTTCATAAGTTGTTATACGTTTCGTAAACTTTCCTTTTTGAGTCAGTTGTTAGATTTTGCGGCGTGACCATGACTGCCCTGACATAGGCAAGAATTTTAAAGATAGTTAGTTCTACTACACTTAAGAACGCGTCTTGCAGGTGCCAAGGAGTTCTTGTCTAAACACTGGTTTCAGCCCTGGCACTTTTATCCACATCTAATCTCTCCTTAGAAAATTCATACAAAATAAGACATGGATCTAGCACAGCTCATGAGAGAAAAGCTGTAGCTCCTAAACTCATAGTATAAAAAGTGAGAGTCCTAGTTAGGAAAATATTAACCTTGCGATACTTATCAATTATTATCTATACGAGTACCTTATAAACATATGCTACCGATTCACAGGAAAAGGGTGTGACCGCCCTTAGCCTACCCCAACCTTTTATGGCCAGCCTGTTGATTTCTGATTGTTAGTTGCAGCTGTAGCTTTGTTAAATTGGCTTAAAATAAAAAAAAAAATTAAGTATGGCTGAAACTGTTATAACTGATTTAATGAAGGGTGAGGCGGACCTTCATAAGACCTGTGCCCTCAGGGTCAGGCCAATTTGATCCAGTGTGATGCCGTCTTCACGTTAACGTGTCAGACATATGTCTCAGCAAGAGGGTGTTATATATTATTGTCAAACTTGTTGTGTACCTAAAACATAGTTAATATATATGGACTGGTTACAAAGACCAGCAAACTTCCAAAGGGAAATAAAAGAATGTCCAGGGATGCTTTGCTTTATGGTGAACGAACCCAAGAGTAAATCCGCAAATGTTTTTTTGTTCTTTTTTTCGATTTATACAAAGCCTCCAATTAATGTCAACTTTGTACCAGAAGGTAGAGTAACTCCAAAATTAGTATTTAGGGTAATATTACAGACCAGGGCTTAAAAACGAAAGAAAATTAATTTGGTAAAAGATGTAAACGAGCGAAGTTCAAACTTCTATGCTTTTACCCAAAAATATATTTTAAATTTTTGGGTTAAAGGTAACTCATTGAAACTCCCGGTATCTTATCTCTGCAAGCATTGAAAACAACCAGGTCTGGGACATTGTCTTTTACATATTGGTTTTGATGTAAAGTACTTACCATAATAACAGCCCAGGATGGGTTTATGTACCCCCCAAGTATTTTTTTGTGTGTGTGTGAATAACTTTGGAATGCATGGTAGTACGATTCTGAAATTTTATGACTTTTCCTAAACTTATGTTCGAAATCTTTTGATATAAGTTTCGTTGTGTTCCATTTAATTTTGTTGCCATGGCAACCACAATGTGAAATACCGCTAATTATGCCCTTTCAGATGTTTATGTACAACGCAATAACAATTTTGAAAGTCTACACTAATCAAAAAGCGGGTCCCCGCAGACTGTGACACCCAAAAAAGCAAGGGCTAGATAGGATCAAATCCATTTTTCCGAATGGACGAGCCATTGTCTTATATATTGACAATTTGACGTTTTCATAAAGTGAAAATATAATGCACCCATTTTGTGTTAAATTTCGTAAACTCCTCAGCTTGAATATATGAAAAACAAAACTATTTGTTTAAATGTCTATTCATGATTGAAAATGGCACCGGTTTACACTTAAGAAATAAAACATGTTCTCTGTGCCTTCATAGCCTGGTGTAAACCTCGGCAAAGTTTGGGAGAATTCTCGAGCAGGTGAAAACCCTCGACTCCGCCTCTGGTTTTCGCTGGTCTGCTCTCGAATTCTCCCAAACGTTCGCCTCGGTTTTCACCAGGCTAAGAAGGCACGGAGAACATGTCTTTTTTTCTTTTATAAAATTATCATTTTCCGACTTGACAAAGACGGGGACGATTTCCATTTTACTTCTTCTGATGAAACTGCAAATTTTCGCAACCCAGGGACAGCCAGTCGTATCGCGTTGAAAAAGCAACTCACTGACTGTTCTGACTGCTGAATTGAAAGTCCGTGATCGTATCCATTCATCGGTTTGTAGATCGACGAACAATTTTGCTTACTTCTAAGGCAGGGAAATCTGCGAAACCTTTAAAACCAAAAGTCTCCCCCAAAAGAAGACAGAGAAATGAAAAAATGTCTCTCAACATTACAATGAAAATTCGATTTTCGGTCCATCGGCTCCAAAAACCATATGCACTTAGCCAATGCATTGCAGCAAAGCCATTGTGTTTTTCCTCCTTACCTTGGCGTGAAATTTGTTTGGTTCACATGATAGCATTCTCTGTCGTTCATCATGAGTGTGTTGTGAGTTTTCCTGTTGATAGTTGAGCTGCTTTTCAGATTTGCGCTGAACACTCAATTTCTGTTGTTGTTTCAGAGTTTTCATGCAGTTTCGTGTTCAGTGTATGGTTGGAAGCTTTATTTAACGCCGCATTTCCATAAAACTGAATGCTTTCGTTATGTGGGGGGCAATTCATATAACGTTCAATTGCTTTTTCACCTCGAGAAGAACACTTTTGGAGTAATCTTCGCTTGCCTGTTTGCCCTAGTTTACTAGTTCGCTTGTTCAGTTGTTGTCATCTCTTCAAGGGATTTTTTTGGCCTTTCTCTGCTGACAACTCAGTGAATGAAAGTCATTTGAAACTTTTTAAATGTAAAGTTTGTGATTTGTTCGAACCAAAGCAGAAGTTAAAATAATATTGGTTATCTATTTCTTGAAGCATTACTTAATCTGTACCGTGTTTTCTCGTTTTGCTGTTGTGTGTGTTCCAAGTTAAGCTAAACAGTTTATTTCAATTTTACCCTTATGTTTTCGTCTCTGAAGCTGTTGGAGTAATAATAAAACAGTAAAATTCAGAATCATCAATAAAAATTACTGTTGTAAACGCTTTTACTGCGTGTTCAGTAGAGTATTTTGTTGATCCTAACTGCACGCGCTCCACTGACCAACTTTTCTAGCTCGCTCTCCGATAAATTTGCAAAAAGAATATCTCTATTTTCACTGGTGGTTCTTCAAGTACAAATTCTTCAGCCGCAAATTCAACCAGGGCACTGAATTGAAAGTTGGATTTTTTTAAAATCCCGCCTATCTAATGTGCTTGTAGGTTCAGATCCCATCTATCCAATGTACACATACTTTTTATGCTCATAGCATCTTTCTAATGCCCCCCCCCCCCCCCTCTCATCTCCCAGTGCCCCATTCCATCCAATGTTCTTGTTAGCCTCGACCCTATCCATCCACTGTGCTTATTCAGAGACTCCCCTAACCCTACAAACAACACGTTAACTATTTATCTTTTTTATCGTTCTGTGTGAAGAACGGCGCTGGGTGATCATTCTTTCCTAGTTTCCTTGAAGAGACACTTCCGGTGCCAAAACCGAAATAACATGGTATCAAGTTGAATTTCTATCGCTTTCAATTTCAAGTTTGATTTGGGACCCAAACATCGAGCAAGAATCCGGCCTTTTGTTGCAAAAAGCCATACACGAACACTTATTTTAGCTTCATGATCAGTTTTCTGTTGTCCTCAGCCAAAATGCTAAACTCCCGTGTGTACCGGGAGAGACGTCTATTAATAGTTCCTATGTTTTTTCTTAATGTAAAAAAAAAATCAAGTTACCAAACGTAAGTGCCGCTTATCGACAATTTGCTGCTTAACTTCTTTTGTAAGGTAACTGAAAACAGCTTAGTTTAATTATAGACTAAGTGGGAAAAGTAGATCTTCTTTGTAAACCACCCAAGAAGTAAAGAGATAAACGGGATATCACAAGAAGTTATTGGGAAAGGAGATAGAGATGAAGAAAACAAACACATCACAAAAAGACTGAATTTTTTTTGCAATTCAGATACCGAACTATAACGATTTTCAGTGCCACATTTTGGAATGAAGGATAAAGAGCCAGGGAAACGAAATAAAGTGTTTGAAACTGTGTTGCAACTAATTTAGAAAAAAATAGAATCAGTAGATTTTTAATGCTTCTGATTAGTTATCTTCGAGGAAGATCACTTCTGCAAGTTTTATTTTGTTTACACATGTACAGTACGAATTTAAAACAGTGCTCAGTTAAGAAGAATAAGAAGTGTTTTTTGTGATAGCAGCAATACAAGATAAAGGTTTATCAACATTAAAGAGTATTCTTTGGTTTTATTTAGTTAGTTATTTATGACATTTTTATTCAAGGTGTGGCCGGAAAACAGGCAATAGGACTAGAGGCCCTCTTTGATGTCTGCAACCCGGGGAAACGTTTCACGAGTTTTGTATTTCACTGATAGAGGTCTACCTGCGCTCGAATTAGCTCGAATATGGACTTGAGCTACAAGATAATTTTCATTACATAGGTTCAAAGATAATATTCAAATCATTGCTAGACTATGTTTTATTTGAACCAAAAATATATATTGTTGTTAACATTCAAGTACATACAGCTGGTTTGTTAAGGAATCTTGATTATGTCGCTACTTTTATTAAAATAAGCCTGTAACTGAAGAAAATGCTTGTCTAACTGAACGAAGTATTTAAGGCATTGTTGTAACAGCTGCACCTACCCTCAGTTTTTCTTATTCATCGCTGCTTTTTGCCACTCAATATACAGTAGTGGTTTTTAAGTACAGGATGTACAAACATGAAAAATTGTCGTGTATCATAGCTGTCAGCCTAAATAATAGCACTCTTTAACCCTAGAAGCCATGAATTTTTGGGATAAAAACGTACTATTTTACCGATTGCCAAAAGCTTTCTTACAACTGTTCTTTGATAAATAACACATCTTTTAAAACTAATCTGTCATAACAGGAAACCACGAAACTCGTTGTTTGCTTTCAAAATTGGCATTTTGCCTGAAAAAATGACTGGAACCTTATCATTTTTTGTCTATGATATAAATTTAGTATTTTTTTTGTAATTATTTAATAACATAGTTGTTTCATAATTTTTTAAAACAAAATTACAAATTCCAAACTTTGGCTGATGGCCGCCATTTCGGATTTTTGTGATTGTCATGGCAACATAATTAATATTTTTTAGAATTCAAGATGAGTAAGTTGATTGTGTGGAAATATCTTACCGAGCGAAATGTCTTTATTCTTAACCGTTTGCATCATTTTGGCGTCGACAGTTTTGCAGTTTTGACATTTCTTTGCTGTTATTAAAATAGGTGTAAAATAACGTTAATATATATTAATTAGAATAGCAAAATTTTTTCATCGACTTTTTATCGATTAGATGAATATCATCGAAGAACATCGACTAGTACACCTGGCAATGTTGTTTCTTTGGTATCATTGCCATGGAAAACAATTAGGTGCCACGTGACTACTTTTAATTTGAAGTAAACTTGACACTAGTGCGCATTCCAAGCCTTCGTATAACTTTCTTTTTCTTCATGCGTTCTAGGGTCAACTACGACAAAAACGAACTGTGCAATAAATTTTAGCAGAAGGTTTTCAAGGTACAAGGCTATAGAGTTAAGTGACAATGGAAAAAATTTTACAAACCTTTTCTCGTCTCAAAATTACCACCACCATACATCTCCACCCCTTGTCTAGGTAGAGGGTAGAGGGAGGGAGTTACTCTACCAACTACCTTCACTTTTAAAGATGTTAATGGGCAGGGGGTGGAGGACCAGGCAAGTCGCTACCTCACATTCAAAAGTCCGGTCCCTAGCTAATTAGAGCCAAAGTTTGACCTCTTTCTTTAATTAAAGAATTGGGGAATTTTGCCTATGCCTTAATATAATCACACTTTTTTTGTGTACACGCCTTTTGTATTTTGAAAAAAAAATTGTGCTGCTTCTTATACCAAAAAAACTTGTATTCTTCTTTTTCTTTCTAAGTGCAAGTGTCCTAGAAGCGTAAAAACTTCATGAAATCAAATCAATGAGTACATGATTTTGGGCTATAACGTAACAGAATAGAGTTTCTCCGTCAAGCCCCGGGCGTGTTTTTAGCTTGTTTTTGAGTTTCTGCCAATTTTAAACAGTACGTTCCTTATAAAAAAAAGTGATGTATTTCTACCGCTTAAAAATGATTTTAAAAAGAAATATTTTTAGAAACAAACCTTTTGGCTTTTCTTTATTGAGTATTGACAAAAAAGCGAAGATGGATAGGTGAGTTGAGATTCAACAATTTTAGAACAACTACTGATCATTTAACTTTACAACATGCTTACAAGGGTAGAAAGGGGAAAACGGTAGCAAACCTTTCTTCCGGGCATGGGACTTGTGCAGCTTTGGTTAAAGGACGGTTTGGCGAATTTACTTCAAATATTAATTTCGAAATTAATCTTAAACTTCCCAAAATTACCAAATTCAACGTTCGCTTTAAACTACCAATCTTCAAGAAAAAAAAATACAACTCAAAGTTCATCCAAGTAATCTTTCCTTCAATCCGTCTGTGTTCTAAGCAGAGCAATTTTATAAATTCAAATCATGGACGGTGTGATACCGTAAGAATCACGAGAAAGGCGTACTCCGGCCTTAAGGAGAAGGTAGTGGTGCTGCATAGTCTTCAAGAATTAAGTTCAAGTCTTTACAAATGTTGATGTAAGAGCCCTGAAAGCAGCCTTTTTTCTTCAGTGCCATGCAGCTCTACCAATTGAATTCCATATTTTTTCGACAAACAACTTAGGATGGGAGGAGGGGGGGGGGGGGGGATTTTGTTTTCAACTTCAGCAGATTGTTTTGTTTTATCGATTCTCACTTGTATTTTTGCCAGTCCTTTTCTCATTACCAAAATCCGTTGGTTTTCCAAAGTATTTAAAATCCTCAAAATGCCTAAAATTTTTTTAGAACTCGAACATGTAATCGTATGTAATCGTATGGTTCCTTGTAATATTAGGATTAACTTCACTTGTATTTTCAATTTTGTCAATACTGCCCTCAACGCGAAGCACTTGTCCTTAAGTCCTAAAATCCATTCGGCCCCATGCGGTTTCTGTATTTATGTAAAGAAAAGTTGAATGTTGATTGCTGGTCAACTTGGTGTGAATTTGCTTTTGTACACGTTTTTCGTTATACAACTCACTTTTGTAAACAACAACAAAAATTTAATTGCTAACTGAGACAGTTGTACATTGCATATCAATATAGGTTATCGAACGAGGCAATTTCAAATTTCGAAAAATGACGCGTCTTTTGGCCATTTGTGCTACCGTAGGGTGGGGAACTCTTTCAGAATTATGGCCGAAAGACAAGTTAGTTCATTCGAAATTTAACGACTTACTTGATTACCTTTTAATAATCTAGCAGACAAACTATTACTTTCCATTTTTTAGTTTTTCGACATTTCGCGCGCGCAAAAATCGTTTTGTTAACATTTTTGATCGCGTCATGTAATGGTTGCTACGGATAGTTTGTAATTGCCCGTGTGAAATTTCAAACGGAGGGCAATCATAAATATAAATCGAGGGCCGAATTCCGCCTATAATTGGTCTGCTAAGTCATTACAATTGCAAAGACGACAATAGTCGATGTTGTGATTAAAAAACTACGGCACTGAGCCAGGTTACAAATTTAAAAAAAAATCACACTAAAGCACCTTGTTTCCACCTTTAAGACATTGTTCAGCATTCTCTAGGAAACAGTGCGAAACTTAACTATAACTTTTCGTCGTTAAACTGAGGCCTTTTTCTGCTGCTGTTGATACTCAAATAAAATCAACAATCGATCACCAAAGCAAAATGAATATGTGGTGTATATTTAGCACCCAACTATTCAATAAGCTAAAGGCAAATATGGCTATATTAAAGCTGATCAGGTGACTATCAGAGAGAAAAAATTAATATCCCCCTACGAGGTGTATGTACTCATCGGCTTAACACTTGAGCATTCACCGAAGAGAACAGCGGAAACTCTATGAACTATTGAGTAATTTTGCTAAATCTTTGCATAACAACGTATAAACACAACATACAAATTTGAACGGACGAAATCCACAGTCTGTAGCTTCTACAATTCACTTTGTGATGGTCCTCGCGATAGTTTTGATTTCCAAAAAAACAAGATAAGAAAACAAAATTAACCTACAGTCCTTATGCACGATGACGACACGATAGCGTTTTCTGGATTAAAACGAGGCTTGGTGCTGTTAAGGCCTATTCTGGGTTTTTAAGTCGACGCGACTTAGAGCGATTCATTGGAACTTGAGGCGACCTAGGGCGATTTAAAGCGACTTAAGGCGACCTAGGGCGATTTAAGGCGACTTAAGACGATTTAATTAAGGGAAAATGAAGTGAATAAATGAATAAATATGGAGAACAGAGATGAAGAATTGTTAAAAAGCGAAACAGTTAAAATTGATCTAAAAATCCCGCGATCTCACATAACATTTCACCACAGAGCTTCGAATTGATGCACGTTTGACGTCATTATGAATGGAGTCCATTCAGTTAAAAGAGATTGAGTGGTTTAGTTTTTGTTAATTGCCGCCACTCATGCTAGAGGATGTCCAAAACAGCAGGCAGAAGTACACGTGTTGTCAGCAGATAGTCTACATTTTAAAGCTAAAACTAGAATTAGCACATCACAAAGCTGATGTGCAGATCGGTTGTCAGTGTAAACGACTATCAGTGCTTACACTAAAAGACTTTACTTAGGATTTGTTTCAATTAGATTATCAAAACTTGTAGTGTTACATACATGCAAATTATATACAACCACCAAGATTGAGTCAATGTTGCTCAAACTTGTTAAGCAAATTACAATTTTCGTGCACCTTATAACTTATCATGTATCAATAGCTACTGTATTGTGCATTTATACTTGGAGAAACAAATGCCTGCTTTGAATTTTTGTTAATGAAAAGCTAAAATACTAGGAGTTAAACGATTCATTCATTGTATTGGTCCCAAATAGAACTTAGTAATATTATTGATCTCGGATAGAACTTTATTAGGTCTGTGTTCAGATATTTAGCACAAATTTATTAAATGGTAAATCTGATTTTCGGTCAATAACCAAATTTCCAGCGTTCTGATTGGCTGAACTTTGGTAAATAAGCTACAGTACAGACTTTTGAGTTACGGACTTCCAATGTCAAAACAATGTCCGGTGAATTTTATTATCCGCTCGAAATTACAAGTATTGAAGATTGACCCGAGAAAAGTTCTACAAGAGACGTCAACTGAAAATAATAACAAGAAAGGTAAAGCATTGAATGAAAACTTTCAGCGAATGAAGAAAGTCGTCAAGTTTGTCGACGGTGCGAAAATTGTAGTTCAATGAACATTGTGGAGAATATTTTTACAAGAAATAAATGCTTTTTAATCAGACTAATGAGCCATTTAATAAAAATCTTAATAACCTCGTTTCGCTCGGTCTGTCCGGGAGAATATTTTGCCCTCGGTCTTTCGTACAAACCTCGCTTCGCTCGGTCAGCACAGTGAAAGACCTCGGGCAAAATATTCTCCCGGACAGACCTCGCTCTCGGTTATTAAAATGTTTTATCAATGAGTTTAACGCCGAGCAACTTAATTTGATCGTTTTTCACGGTTTGGATTTCCTACGCTTAGCCAGTTTGAGATCTGAATTGTTTTGGTTGCTGTGACAGTCTAAACTCTCGATGAATACAAGAGCAAAGAAAAAAGAGTTGATCATGGCACAGCAACTTTAACATATTACATTTCAAAGTGGAGGCGCGCTGTGAATTCAAGCCATAGAATGGCTGTTCTAAGTTGATTGGCGTTAAATGTTTGTATATGATTATCAACCTCAAACTGCTGATGCGGACATAGACTTAAAAAAAGGTTTCTTTTGAGACCAATAATGCCAATAATGGGGAGTACTTCGGGGTCAAAAGGGTAGGGATGACCGTCGAAAAAGCCCCAAATATACCCAAAAATACCAATTTTCCCTTATAGCTAGCGGATCTGCGAAAAGTTCCTCGTGATATGCAGTGAATAAGGACGTGCGCGTAATAGAACGTTTGTCAAAGGAATTTTTCCTTAACTTGTTATCAGTATGCATGTGATCGCTAAAACGAGGGACTGCAAGTAGTCCAATAGCCTGAGATTTTCCAACCCTAAAGAATACCTGACTCTTGGTATACCACAGGATTTCTTTTAACAACCCCTAAAAAATACCGCATTTGACAATTTTAACCCCTAATAAAACGACGGTCATACCTACCATCCCAATATAAGGAGTTGGGGGGGGGGGGGGGGGGGGGGGGGGGGGGGGGGGGGGGGGGGGGGGGGGGG
>JAOBAT010112522.1:20310-37517 GCA_026413305.1 Hydrozoanthus tunicans
AAGGTTTACCCCTCCCCCCCCCCCCCTCCCCCCGCGGCAATAATGCTATATAGTCGAGGATTCCTTTACAAATTGAAAACAAAAAACAATAATGAGCAAAGAATTTAAAAATGGCGCACGCGTTACAATGCTGACAATAGTTACACAAAGGAAGCAAGAACTCTCAAAGCGCTTCCGTTTCAGAAAGTTTTATATCTTCCAAATACCACAGGCTCCATTACGCCGCGTAGACCGGAATTCGTCTATTTTACTGACACTTTAGATGTCTGCTTTATCGCAAGCTATTTTGCTTCGCTAGGTTTTCGTTGTATCTGTGTTTAAGTTTTAAACACCTGTACTTCGATTTCTTGTGCCGGTTTTTTTTCTTCACAGGCAAGGAGCAAGTCAAGCCAGATTGACATGGACACTCGTTACCAACACCAGGCTGCAAAAAAAGTTTAGATTAATTATTAAATTCCAATCTCAAAGATTTCGTTTACGGCGTTCGTGTTGGGGTTCATTCAGTCTCAGTTATCAGCTATATACCGATATGACCATTAAACTTTATGAAAACTGAATGCATGTTTTGTGCAAAGCATAAATATGGCTCCCAATAAAACTTAGCTGCCATTTCAAGTATCAATAGATTTTTGAAACTCAATTGCGCTTTTTGGGTATCAAATGATTTATAGCCAACTCTGCACTACGCGCCTCTTTGGCTTTTTACCATCTCATATCCAACGCGCGCTCTTGGTATAGTTTTCAAACAGATTGTAGTTAAAGGCTCTCATTCCCGCTTAGCACTACGGAAGCCAGAGATGGGTGCCAGCCTATAGAGCCACTTAGGCTCGAGAAAGGACTTAGCTGAGCTACCACGTAAGTTACATTAAGGATCAAACACTTTTCGATGATGGTGTTGTATAGAATGAAGGAAACCGTTTTATATTTACAATAACTAGCTTACCAGAAGAGATTGCTTGCACCTCTGTCCTCTCTTTGGCCTTTTCTTGCAATATCTTTTCTTGCCATGCCACAAGCAGCACTCATTTGCACCACAGTCAGACCAGCGCTTGCATCTTTTTCGCTGACGTAGCTAGAAGGATAAGAGATAACACCGCTCAATTTTGAAATTATTCTCAAAAGGTTTTTCTTTTTTTTTAATGTTTTTCATCTTATTTTTTCTTTTCTTTTCGTTTTTATCCTTTCTTAAACTTTTCTATTATTTTCATCTCTTTTCTTTTCTTTTTTTCTTCCTTTAATTTTTTTTCTTTTTTTTTGAAACATAACATTTTTATCACCTCTTACCAAAAAAAATAGCCCCTCGCTGGGTTGTATGACAAAGCAATAAAGTATACTTCTGGTAATTAACATTCACTTTTCAACTTTCAAATTTGGCTTGTGTTTTACTGATATATTCAGAAGATTGAAAAATGTTGCCTAATACAAATTGCTTTTGATAGTCCATGCATTGTTTAATCGTAAGTGTTTCATTATCCAACACCTGTTACGTCGCCGTAGCTTAAAATGAAGTATTCAAAAATGGCTCACGTTCAAGTCCGTATACATAACCATAATTGAGGTATAAAGGTCACAACACGTCTCGACAATTTCCCGCCGCGCTTTGTTGGCGCTTTGCCCCCTGGCATGTTAAAGACTCAAATCTATTCCGCCCAAAAAGCTCCGAGGCGTTAAGTCGAAACCTGTAACGGAAACATTCACGACATGCTTTAAGCTTTTTTGACCTTCTTTTTGTTGTCTTAAAAAGGCTCATACTAAGACAGAAAGGTTCTTAAACTAACTTGTGTCATGTATTTGTAAACCATAATCAACAAAACCTAAAAGCAACTGCTCTGTCGCTGTTCTTGTGTTCGTCTGATCCTTTTAATTGCACAATCCTCCTTAACTCTTTAGATAATCACTAGTTGCTGTCACTGATGGCACAAATGTCGGCGAAGAGCCATGGAAAACGCAAGAGAATGGTTAGGGTTTCGCGAATCATTTCTTGCATGTTTTCAGAATTTTTTTGCCACCTTAATTACCCCCGCTGAGTTCCTCCTAAAACTAGCATGTGCAAAACAGCTATTTCGTTCTCCATAGATACCCTAGCTTCTTATAAGTTAACCATAATTTTTTAGTTAGCTAACACTTCAGACCATGAATTTTCCAACGTGTTCCTATCCAGGTTTAGGCTAATATGATCTGGACTAAATTTGAACAGGCATGCAACGATGCATTGGGACGCGCGCATGTGCTTTTAAAACGCTAAATGGTGAAAAGCAACAATACAAAAGCTACAAGAAGATAACTGTCCGAATCGATGAGGCCAGAAACAAAATTTTTGCGAGGGACTATAGTCGTTAAAAAGCCAATTTGAATTAGAATCTTTATTATGATTTGATTCATTTTTGGTTGATTTTAGTATGGGATTTTTCAATTTTTCCTTTTTTTCCTTTTTTTTTTTACCTGATAGAGGCTGCATTTAGTTTTGCTAATTCCGACAGAGGTAACTAAACTTATGGGTTGCAAAACAAGATAGATATAACCTTGCACAAGCCTTCACAAATAGTATCATTTTTTTGCCATTTTGAGTTTGCTATGTACCAATAAAAAGAAATTCTATAAGCTAAATGCTAAATGATCAATGTTTCCAGAATACTTCAAATCATTTTCAGTTATTTATGTTCTCAGTGTATTTTCTTCAGTCTACGAAGGACCAAAATAGCCCCTTTTATTGTGTGAAAAGTTTTCAAGCTGTGATCTCTGGGATGAAAATAATCAAGTACAATTATGTTTTTGGTCTAAATTTAAAACAAGAAAGGGATAATCAATCAAACTCATGGTCTAAATTTCCTGCGAAAACTTAATTACCTACCAAAAATCGAAACGTAAAACAAACAATCAAGAAGAATGATATAATAGCATTGGTTTTGTTTTTAGTTTGAACCATACAAAGGCTACCAAAGTTGCCGAATGATGGTTAGATTGGATAAACCCTTGGCTCATATAATGTCAGGTTCAAGAAGTATTGTTTATCCTCTGGAAAGCGGAGGCGGTTTACAAAGAAAATCAAAGACAATATATTTCAAAGCTAAAACAAAGAGATTGAAGGAATGAGCAGGTGGTGGTTCATTGTTGTGATTGTTTCACTGGAATTAACCAAACGCAGTTTTAGAATTCAATCACTTGCTCTTGGTGGTTAAATGAATTTCCGACTGATGTCTTTGAGTACACTTTTTGTTTGTATAATCACTAAAGCCGGTTGGAAAGCGCTAGCACATTCCCGCAGGAATTTCCGGAGAGTTAACAATAAAACTGAAGTAGATGTCTTAATTAACAAGGTTTTACGAAAGTTATCGATCCGATAAATGTGTCCTTGATCGCTATAATGGGCTCAGAGGCCAACGGGCATTGTTTTTAGTGATCCCAGCGCGTGGCATAGATAAAGGGACGGCAAATACATCATGTTGAACGAACCACCAAGTTTTTCCTACAACGTTGCGACTTGTGGCTTTTCAGTCTATTTATTCTATGATCTAGCTTATTTAGTTCGGGTTTATACGTGGGTGGCCCTATTAATTCAAGGTGCTATAGTTATCGTTCACTAACCTTACTGATTCTCTTGTTTCGCTGCATTCTCAAATATTTTCTTCTCAGTCTTTTTTCTCTCTTTCTCATTCGTCTTAGTCTCTTCTTCAGTGGCTCATAAGAATGGCTTTTGGTGGATTTTGAATTCTTTTTATACGTCGGCTGGATAACACGTGTTTCTTTCTCCTCTCGCCTAATTGAGTTCTCAGTGCTTTCGTCCACTCCATCGGCTGCATTGGATAGGATAGTTCCACTTAATCCGTTTGATTTATCTACGTGCGTTTTGTCTCTCCAGTGCACTTTCTTTTTCTAAACAAAATGTAATTTCTGAATGAAAACATAATACCTTTAACATTCGTCAATTCCATTACAAAACGAAGATCTCAGTGATGAATTCACTAATCTTCCTCCGAAACCAACGTAATGACTATTCAAATTTTGTTTTGGTTTTTCCAAGTTATTTGCATTATAATAGATCAGTCGACCAAAAAAGATACGTTGCTTTTAACTGAAACCCTATCAAAGAATAGTAAAGGAATGTTGGCACTTCATATCCATGCACGAATTACATCCATGTCATACAAAAAGGAAACAAAGTGAAACAGTCGTTTATAAAAGTTTCGTACTGCTTAAATCGTTTTTGTAACTTCTTCAAAGTTGCTAAGTTTGGTTACGTTTGTTGCATATGATATAAAAGAAACTCAAGTGAAAGAAAAATCATTAGTTTGGTAGTAAAATTGAGTTCCTTTGCGCAAAACGCTTATAATATGCTTCGCAGCCTGCTTAAACCTGTCTCAATGTTTCTTTTGCAAGGCTGTTGTAATAGCAATGTCAAAAACCATCTGTTTTTTTTAGAAAACAACCCTTGTTATCATCAGTGCAAATTCAAAACAAGTTTCTTCGACGCGTGTCACATTGAGTTCACCAAAGGGTTATACTTTCGTTCCATTATTACTCCCAGCAAAGAGAGCCACTTTATTGGATTAGCCCTCATTTTGTTACAAACACTTACCTTTAAAGAGGACACAGCGTTTAACATCAAAACTGTCAACAATAGGATGATATAAAATCGTGCTTCTCCTGGCTCCATGTTTTGGGTGCTCGTACTTCTGTTTGAATGGCGTAGTTAGCCTATTAGCATTGATCAATTTGTTTGCTCAAGGTTAACGTTCGCAAGCAATCTAAGGGATAATAAAGATCACGTGACGTTACACATGGTTTCGGTGCGGGAGAAGGAGGCAACTTATGTGTAGGGCCTATGTGATGGACTAGGGGCTTAATTAACATAGAGAACAGTAGACAGTTCTAATTGCCTTGAGTAAGATTAACATCTTTTCGTCTCCAATATTGAGCTCATTGTAATTTGCTTGGTCGAGTAAACACAGCTGCAGATTCAATGCGGGTTATTTTGTTGGCTTCCAACATCGTGAGAAAAACAGAAGTTTGGGGCTATATAGTACTTGCCCCAAAACCTAGTATATGTTTGAGGTAAAAATTGAGCTCTAAGTTACATTTAAAGCTCAGTCGGTACAAGCTAATCAAGCCAGTGTAAGCGTGTTTTCACAATATATTGTATAGCTTAAAACAAAAGATTCGATCCCTATGTAGACCGAACGGCTAAATGTATAATACAAATTTAAAAATATGGACTTTGCCCATCCGTCGTTCAATTGCGCAGTTTTGTTACAAGCTTACACTGAGAACCTCAACGAGCGTGGGAGTTCGTAAAAGTTTTCAACACTAAAACAAATAGGAACGAAAACAATAATTAAGCACTTGCCCGGCACACGCGCGCTACGGTCAATAGACATACGCTAATCTACGATTGCACGCCGTAGCAGTGTTCGACAAAGCGGCTTAGCTTCAATAAGTAAACAAAAAAACATTAAAAGAAAACAACTGACGGATTGCAGCTGCAAATCGAATCTAACACGTTTTGCGACGGCTCGATGTTTCGTTTGCCCGAATATTGTCTTGTAACGCACTTAATTATGTATAACCATTTACAATTAGTTACATACTTGAATTCAGAGAAGCTCGAGCTATCTTTTTTTCTGTAAGCGCCAACAAGAAAGTAGGACTTTTTTTTCTTTCTCTTTGTTACTTGATAATGACAGGGTTAAGGGCTAAGAGTTTGAAAGTTTTAATGCTAAATTATACTCCTAAAAAATAAGAAGAAAGTTATAAATAAATCAGTTCTCCAGCATGTCGTTCCTTAACTTACTTCTATTTGAATTAGTTTTCGGGAGCACGCGAGAGGGCATGTAATACGAGCTGAATCGTACAACCTGATTGGCCCATGAGTGCATGTGAGTAGAAATTTACCATAATTCCCCATAGTTAGCCAATACATACGTCTTTTTTCATAAACTAACAAAAATAGTAAAAACAGAAATGTTGTTTGCCGGCCGGGAGATCCACATGTTGAACAAAGATGTGCTGAGGGACTACGTACGGACTTTATAATGTACACAAGACCTCTGGCACAATTTTGCTTTCAAAACCGACCTCCCGCGTTAACCTTTATATTTTCAGCTGCTTTAGGCCTTCGTAAAGTCATTACGCCAAACTTTTTAAAGTTAACTAAGTCATTACTCACGGCAGAACACTCTTTAGTAGGGCAAAATCGGAGCGAAGAAGTAATACTATATGACTTTTGAAAGAATGTACGAGTTTTTACTGAGGTTTCAATGTCAGCAGGAGTTGTCGGTCCAGAGTATATAAACACACAGAAAAGGAGAAATAAAACAAAGATAAACAAACGTATAATTTTTTATTTTTAGGTAATAACATTTTTTGTTCAATCCAAATTCTTTTAACGAAGTAGGAAATTTAAGAAAATATTTGTTGAGCATCTAAATATCCAAAAATAAAATCTGTTGCAACCAAGCTGGTAAGTAGCCCAAGCTATAGATGTGTCTATGTGAGCATATCGCAGATGGAAGATGTGTGTCAAGCGAGAATAGACAATAACTTATCTTTTGACGAGGTTTCCAATGTGAGTCTCTGTATCTCAGGGGGTTGAGAACCCGACTGGCAATCAGAGGGTTTTTTGCGGATTCGATTCCTGTGACTCAGAATTTTTTCTGATCACACCAACCTGAGAAGCGCTTTCCTAAATTCCTGCATTAACTTGTTTAGGATTATGCTGTAACTTACACACAATTACCCTCATTGCTTCTTAAAAGAATGAGAGGAGCCGAAAAAAAAATCAATCAAAGTGACTGGGCTGAAAAAGGAAACTTTAAACTCAGTTTTAATGTTGCATGGTTTTCCAGTTTGAATTTTTAGCTGTAAGATTTGTTGACGCTTCGTGAAAAGTTCAGACTCTATCCCCGCGCCTCTTGTCAAATGTCACTAGACACATGACACACAAATTGCCATTTGATAACTTGATTTAGCCTTCTAAGCCAGGACACAAGAAGTCACTTATTTGCTATAGCTAAGACCTGATTTTATTTCTCATGACACAAATCGTCTTAAATATCATGTGCATGTCTGGGCTTTTTCAGGTCTACAGACTACACCTTGAAGTGACTCCATTTCATCAGATCGGTAATAACTATAAGTGGATTTAGCCTCGCTGTTAAAACTATGGTACAAAAAGTCACTAAAACAACAAATAAAGCTATGACCTGACATTAATTTACATGACACGAATTGCTTCTTAAAGTTTGTGTATGTGTTATTGAGTATTCTTCGAAATTACTTGTTGTTCAGACTGGTAAAACTGGATTCGTGGCCTCCGTAAGCCATGCCACAAAAAGCCACTAAAAAGCTTAATGACCTAAAGTTAATTTGCATGACACAAATCGTTTTTTATAGTATGTGAATGTCTGGGCTGGTAATTACTGGATTATTCAAGCTATGACACTAAGAGACATTAAAACATGAAATAAAGCCATGATTTGACATTAATTCATATGCAACAAATCGCTTCATTGGAGTAATCTTTGTACAGTATGTATATATGCAATCTACCCTTTATAATGCTTTACAATACTCCAAGTAAAGAAAAATCTTTCCTAGCTCCTAATTTCGAGTCGAATCATCATAACAAATTCGAATTGGGCTAATCCTACATTTTACATTTTTCTTTTTCCTTAAGAATGTCCTAACTCGATCCTATTCGATCCTATCGATATGCAACTCCATAGCATTTTAAAATTTCTCGTAATAAAGAAAGATGTAGTATAGATAGTTATTAGATTCAACTTACTTCACGTAGTTCGTGCCATGCTCCATGCTCAACAACGAATCTAAACAACTTACTGATCAACACCATGTCTATTGCACATCTTTCAAGCTTGACTTGTAAGGCAGCTCTAGTATTCCTATTCTCCTATTACGACAGATTGAAGCCACTTGGGGATGCTTTCGGATCATTTTCAGGTGCATTTCTTGACCTGCAAACAGCTGGGACTGGCAAATTGCGGTTTTCACGGCGGGCCGGTGTTTTAGATTATTACCCTCAGGTCAACGAACTGAGTGAGGCGGTGTTTGTTCTGAAATGAAATGAAACACTGATTCCGTTGTAACAAAGTGTGTTTTGGCTGACTTAAAACTATAAAAGCTAAATATTATAGAAACTGCATCTTACTCTTTGTTTGAACACTGACCAGCTTTAGTTTTGAAGGACGACGTGGTTATTTAGTAAATATCTTTTTATAAGAATTGACATCGTGTGTAAAATGTGATAAGATAAAGCTGTTAGACAACTTCCGAAATATGCACAGCTAACACGCAAACGTATCCTACACAACCTTAACCACAATCACAGTCTTCCCTTGTTTGAGGTTCATCCCATACAACAAATTTGTTTGTATTGCGCTTCATTTCAATCAAAATTTCTCATTTTTAACTTTACAAGAGGTTCAAAACTTGTGGTCCACTGAAGTACTCGAAAAAAAAAAAAAAATCTGAAACAGCCTTTGTGGGGAACCGGGTCACGCTCTTTTACACCATTCGACGTATGTTTTGTTTCGTGTTTGTTTTCTTAAACCAAAATTTAAATCAATAAAATTATTGCCTTGTTATTTTATAAGCGAAAAAAGCTGTGTATAAATTGTTCGACTATAATTCGATACTGATTTTATATTGCCTTAATTTTTTATAAGTGTGCGAATCAACGAAAAGGAGATAAAGAACAAAGAAGAAATAGAAAATAGCTACTAAAAGTAATATGCGAGCTAGGGGAACTGTGAAATGCATAAATGGTAGTTTCTTTTGATTGATAATACATAATAATACGTTTGAAAATAACTCCCAGCTAAACCTGTAGCTCAGTTGGTTAGAGCAATGTTCTGTTTCTTAGCGTAGGTTGTTTGTTTGAATACATCCGTGAGGTCAAAGATTTTATTTTCTCTTTCCTTTTTGTGTGTTTATTGGTTCTTTGTTGACAATCGATGATGAGATCAAACTTGGTTTATTTGCCATTTCCAGTGGCAAGGCATCGCTAGACCATATATATGTTGTGTTTACACATATGCCACTCAAGGACAACAATCTTTAATTAGGTCTCTGAGCTAAGCTGCGCATGCATATAAGGATTTTCCTAGTAAGTTAGAGTAAAATTGTCAGCTTCGCTCTTGTGACGTTTTAGAATTCTCAAGGTAAAGATTATCTTTAGATGAAGATCTAGATAAACGCAGACGGGTCAAAAAGTGATCTGTAAAGTCTGTTAGGTTCATAAGAGTGTTTCATTTGTGCTTTGAAGGCCATCCGTAAAAAATTGACTTGATGATCGTGATGTTTCGGTGGTATAAAGGGCAGCTTGTTACCATAAGGCAAGCTTTATGGTTTCTTTTTGATAGTTTTCTAAAACTCTGGAAACCAAAAACGCATCGATACGTTAACTGTCTCAAAGAATGATGGTAACGAACTTTCTGAAACTTTTTCAAATTGAAAGTCTTTTCTCAAATTCTGGAAGACCTTAAAAAAACTTTTTAAAGAAAATGGAATATTTTTACGAGGTTATTACTTTTCTTGTTCATTGCATGATACTAACGACTAACCTCACCAATTCCTATAAAAAAGACTGTGAACTATTAAACAATCAAACGTAAAAATACTTGGAGAGTGTTAAAATATTGAGATTTTCTGGATCTACCGAATAAGAGGAAAAAAAGCTTTGTTCCTCTCAGTCAACTCAACTTTGTTAATCTATTTCATTGGACCGACGCATTTTTGTGTGACAGTATCTTAAAATAATGTTTAGCAGATATTGCAGGCACGCGCCACTAACTGGAACATCTGAGGTTTCCGGCACAAACCCCGGTTTGGCCTAAGTCTGCAAATCTAGACAGCAGAACAAAGGAAACGTTTCTGTTTAAACGTGCATTTTCTAAATTTTCAGATTGATAAAATCGTGTCACTTCTGTATTTTCTTATTAAAGAAAGACACTGGTCAGTATTGGCTTTATAGGGTTCCTTTCAGTAAACTTCCTGTTCAAGTTATTTGAAAATTTGTTATCAAAAGTATATTTACCAACTAAAATTATTAAAATCTTTCCAAAAAAGGATGTTTTTATGCACTACCGACATCTAACGGAGGAGAGATTAGATAACATAAAAGACATGAAAGTTTTATTGAGATCGGTTGGTATCATCAAAAAGGTTAAAGTATGACGCGAAGTTCTTGTTGTCATACTCTGGCTTGTTTAATTCATATTCCAAGCTTATTTATAGGCTCAAAACGTTGTCGAAACCTGTTATTACTTTCTTTTGCAAACAAAAGTAAATGTCAGCGATCTTCAAATAGCAGGAAACCACACATGATAAAGCTTATCGTGAATATGTTAACTTATTTTTGTAAGACTCTTACAAAACGTTTTAACGGCTGTTATGAGACCAACAATCTTATACAGTTTTTAAATTTTATTCCTAGCCAAACGAACAAAGAAAGAAGTGGTATTTTGGACTAAATGTTAAATGTCACTCATATACTCAAAAACTTCATGCAATAATACCCTTTAAATGAGTAGTAAAGGTTCAGTTCTAGTTAAAATCGTTTTTTCGTTCTGTTTTAGCACAAGTTTGGAAATCTGGCGTAATCTTTTGGCTTAATTGATGCAATAACCAAAAAAAACAAAAAGTTATCTTTAGAAAATATGGAGGCGCTAAATGGTGATAAACCTGCTAGATAAGCTCAACAACACACCATATTTGTAGCTAGACAGCTTGCCGCAGCTGTACGCCACATTCTGCTTGGCGGAATAGTCTGCTAGCTATAGCCACTGAGATCAACTTTTACTGATACAAAACATTCTTTATTGTTAAAAATGATATAAAAAGAAGCCCTTAGGCTCTAACTGAAACTAAACTGACCTACTTGTCTAGGTTAACTGCCGGTGAATTTCCAAAGCAATGAAGATGACGACTTTAGCCTATAACGTCTTTTTCTTCTTGACAGCAAGTGTCCTTTCCCTTAATGTAAGTGTTTTTTATCCGTTCTCTGTTCTTGTTTTTGTATAAACATAGTAAATAGTTATGAGGTGTTGAGTGGAGAAACGTACGTCTGTAAACAAGCAAAAAAGGGTACACCGAATTCAGTAGAAAATTCCTACTAATTCACTTTACGAGACAATGTAAGTATTGTTGATAGGAAAAGTTTAAAAAAAATCAATTCCCTATTTCCTTTCAAGTCAGATAAAAACTAGAATAGCCACGACTAAACTTTGTAAAACTAGTTACATCGCGACTGTTGTTTCTTTGACTTTGCGAAGTCAGTGTATTGCATTTTCCAGCGAGTATAAACTGAACAAGATGTAGTGACATAAAAAGATAGAATTCAAACACTTCATACAACTTTTATGTTTTTGTTCAGCTGCTCTAGTGTATAAAGTATTGCTTGATAGAAAACACAATGGTTGCTCTTCATTAATAACAGTATAAAATCAGATTTAAAAAAATAGTAAAGCAAAATCGGCTTTAGTATATGTTATACAGAAGTAGAAGCAATAAAAATGTTATTATGCTAATTTATATTATTTTGCTTTCTGCTTAACTGAAAGTATACTCTTAAACTAGCCCTGAAAGTATACAAGTCTTTTTTTTAACATTTGAACAAAGATAAATCATCAGAGGTGTAACATTGACGATGATTGTGGAAGCAACAAGTGCTGTGATGTTTTGAAAGCAACTTCTGTCGAAAAAGTTTGTAAATCGATGCCATCATTGGGAGAGAGATGCAGTGCCTTTGTTATGGTAAGATATAAATCTGCAAGTTGAAACCAGTTCACTATGCATGTTATAATCATTTCTTATTATTATAATCATTATTAGTACTACCAGTATAACAACTATACATTAATGTTATCATTAACAGAAGGTTCGTACCTACCAGTTTTACAGTTGTTAAAAATTTATAATATTAATTTGTTTCTACAATTTGCTCAATAATAATTAGTGAAACTTGCAAGATATACTAACCTTTATTTCTTGAGCTACTGCAAGTTGCTTCTTGCTACTTTTATAATAAAAATATGTTTTATCGGAACTAAAGACTATTTGCAAAGGTCAAACAACTAAAGAAGGTCGTTTTTAGTTCGTTCGTAACTATTCATTTTCTGTCGAATATCAGATTAACAAAGGATGTAAAAGAAAAGAAAAGAAGCCGTTGAATTTTGGGCTGTTGCCTTAGTTTCTTGCTTAATTCTCAACTGTGCTCACAACTTTTTGTATGAGCATCTTGGACTAACTCAGTATATAGCTTATACTTACTTAATTAGCACTCATATCAATTAGACTAAAAGGTATAGTTCTTTTTGAGTCAATAGTTAACGGGGCGTAAAACTGCAAGTTGGCTATCAGATTCGTTGAAAACGAAAACGAGTAGAAAGCAACTATTATAATACCTTTGAATTTAAACCAATATCTGTTGACAAAAAAAGTGTTTAAAGAGTATTCCATTGATTTTGTTTAAATACACTGGAAGTTTTGCTACTCACTATTTGTTTGGCAGTGCGTGAGTATAAGCCAATCATATGTCAGAGTTTCTTTCGTTTTTTTTTTTGTAGTTTTGAAACTTATCCTATTTCAACACGAAAAGCGTTGACGAAACTGGTAAAACTTTTCTCGTCAGACATCCCTCGTAAAAATATCTGCTTCTAAAAGCATTAAAAAAACTACCAAAGGCGATCGTTAATCTTTTCCGTTTTCATGTTGCAAAAATTAGAATTTGCAGTTTCCTTTTCCTTTTAGAACACCCTGAGCACGTAAAGAAGTGACATCGTATTCCATTTCCATTTAAGTCAGAAATCTTAACTTTATTTTCGCAGCCTCGAAAAATCGGCCACTGTTGCTGCCGGCCTGGATTAACATGTGCGCTAACCTCGATTGACAACTGGGGGAAAAACGAGACATATACATGCGTACGTGTGCCGCCTAGCGAAAAGGAAAGGATTGGTCAATAGCAAAGATGATTCCCCTGCTTCCCCTGTTGGCGTTCCCAATTTACAAAGTCCCTGAATGTGGAAGTTGTACTAAAAGAAAACCGAGAAAAAGTAGTCAATACTGAGATAATATTTTGACTTAACCTTGCAACACAAGGCAACAGCTGGTTAAAATGATAAGTTAAACCTGGCAAAAGGATCATCGAAGTATTCAAAATTTTCATTAAAAAATATCAAACACCATCAATTAATCCAAAAATAAGTTTGTGCATCGCTTTGTGAAGAAATACGAATCTTGGCACGGCAGTATTCTTTAGAGATAATCATCAAGTGTATTTCGTATTTCACGCATAAAAATAATTATGATGTCCCAGAAATACTCATATACTTGAGATTCTGCAAGGTAATATTTCACATGTTTATGCACATCTTTTATTTCCCATCATAATTACCCACGGAATTAAGTGACGAAAATGTTTTACATTTTTGTGCAACACTTTGTAACTTGCGTCGTTAGATGTACAGATTATGCTTTCTAGCAAGTCAGTTTCGACTCTTAGTCAGTTAAACCCTATTCTGAAATCAAGCCGGGTTCATGGTTCGCCCCACCCCCCCCCCCAAAAAAAAAACATAGTAAATATAAAACTGAACAAGAAGCTGCTGAATAAACTAACTAGGTAACTTGTTTCGAGTTTCTGCCAGTTTACCTGATTTAAGTTAGAAAGTGTCTTTGAGAACAACCGAGGAAGCTGACAATCTAGCAAAGCTTGAAGCGGCAGTTAAAACCTTTTTAAGACTTAATCGAGAGTGTACAAATAACGGTTGGTTCATCTAATTGGCACTAGTAACAACGTTGTTCCATTAAACTTTTAACGCAAGCCAAAAAGAAAAAAAAGACTCCACCTTCTATCTATCCCTACACTTACCTGGGTAACGGGAAGGGGAAAGGATGGTTGATTGTTTTGGCCACCTCTTTTTATGGAAAACCTATGCAGTTCTTTTTTTTTTTTTGTATGAATGCCTGTTTTTACTGGGCATACGTTTTTGATAGTTAAACACAAGATGCTAACTTTTTGACACCTTGTGACGGCACACTTCGACTAAAACTAAGCAATTCCTTAACTTAGCAGGTCTAACTAATTTCTGAAGTTAATTTGCTTCCTTTGTAACCTCCAAATTTCAGACATTGGAAAAGACCCTGTTCCCTTATTCCGCCCTTTAAAAACTAAAACAATTAGCTGTAATGGTGCTTCATGAAAGACTCATGGTGTTGTAATTCACTCAAATTTTCTGTTGATCTTTCAACTTAGACGTCCTCCACTTCTTCTAAGTCGCGGCGAATCAGTACACAAACGTACTGATTGTGTCCAGTTAGGTTATCTTCAAAACGTCTCTCACATCTTTGTCCTGCTGCACATGTGCAATGTTTGTCAGTTGGCTGCATTACGAGAAAAAGCAAAAAAAATGCATTTGAGTAAAATTTAGCATGGACTCTATAGACTGCATATAAATTTTTGCTCTTTTGTGTAGAACTTTTGACAAGTCTTAAACTGTAATTCGATTTTGCAATCAACTGAAGCAAACACACAAGCGTATGTGTGTATGTAACCGATTGACAGAAAATGGATGTGACCGCGCCATAATGTATTCATTAATACATAAAACTCGTATAGCTTTAAAAGTTGGCAATGGGAGTTACACAAGGAGACAGACAACTGGACACAAATAATATGTCGAGCGCTTGCAAAAAATTGAGGCAAATGAGCACCGACGGTTGATGAGCGAAAAAATTGGGGGCAAGAACACAGTCGCGAATAAATGGGACCCGGCCCTTACTTGCAGGCAAGTAAGCTTTGGCAAAGTGCAGTCGGAATGACGAATGAACTATTCTGTCATGATTGTCTTCATAAAACCAAACACACTTCCCATTTTTTTAAAGAGTTAAGTAGGGTGATAGGGTAAACTTTGAGATAAGTTAAGTCAGTTTAAGTTCAAAAAAACATACAAACCAGAAGAATGGCTGAACAGTAGTTTCCAAGACCAGGTCTTTCTTTACAGATCAAGATGTTCTTGGTCGAACGAGCACAACATTCTGTTGGTTTGCAATCCGTGGCTTTTTTACACCTTCTTCTTGGCTTCTGACACAGAATAGCATTTGTTTATTGTTACAAAAGCAGCTTCTTGGGAATATCACGGTGATCTTTTTCTTTAATTAAGTAAAGAATAAAACGATTTTTTTATTCCACAGGATAGAAATGCAAAAAAACCCTTTTAGCTTCACTATTATTAACATCAATACCATTATCGATCATCATCGCTCTTACAATCAACATCATTACCATTATAATCAGCACCATCTTTATAGTTATCATCATCATCAGTATGGTCAAAACGATCACCAACGTTATCATCATTAACAAAATCATCATCGTCATCACCTTAATACCACTGTCTTTTTTCATTACCATTGCAAAGTTTATTGTCTTTACCGGTATCATTCTACTAGTTTATTCTTTTTTGTTATATTACAGATGCGAACACATTTTTATAGCCCTATCAAATCCATTACATAACAAACAGAAACAAAAAACAGTCAAAATTAACACTTCGATAGAATTCTTGTTGAAAAAGAAGTACTGTCAAAGTAAAAACCACTCGGTCTTGAATTATCAACCAATATCAGATCGCGCAAGTCGTTGCATTATCGTTTATTGCTTGTATTGTTTTTCCGCTTTGCTGAAGCTTTTGAACATTAAATAGTCAGATAAACCAAATGCTCAAGGAAATAACATTTTAGCCGTAAATGAAATGAAACATTTCACTCACCAAAAATAAGACAACGCTTCAACGCTAAATGAATAACCAATTTTACAGGTTAATGCAAGCCGAGGTGCGTTTGAGGGAAATCGACAGCAGATCATTGCAAACACGAGATCCAAGGTTGAATTTCTGTGCCTGCTGGATACTTCTTCCAAACTCATCCAGGTTTGCTTTAGCCTGTGCAAACGCAGTAGCTGTGTTTCATTTCTTTTACAAGATAATACTTATAAGGAAAAAACTCAAAACCAAACAGATTTGTTGTGACGCGTAGGCCGAAATAGCGATTGTATGGATTTATAAATTCTCCATACGTATAGTAATAACCAATCAGATTTCGTGTTATTTTGACAGGTTTTTTTTTTTTAAAAAAACGGTCATTTGACCAAGAGCTGAAGCATCAAATGAAGCTGAGATTTTTTTATTACAAGAATGATTTTGAATGTCTTTTATTAAAAAAAACACACACACAAGTTTAAAGCTGTTCAAACATGGTTGCTGCTTAAAGCAAAATTAGGAAACAAGGCCGCTTCGAAAAGCACAAAAGAAAATTTAAGACAGTCATTACAACATGAGGTTAAGTATTCAGGTTGTCCCCACAAAATGACTCGCTAATTACCAACGTTCTTCAGTGGTATATGTGTAAACACATTACATATAAAGATTCTTCGAGAAAGGCCTTACCACTTGTGGAACGGCGTAGGAAAGAAAATTATTTTATTTATCAATTTATTTATCACATTTTGACTCAGCCACGGGAGAACAGGCAATAGGACTCAAGATTCCCTTCGAGGCCTGCCACCCGGGACCTACGGTTTAACGTCCTTATCCGAGAAGACGCGAAGGTCTAACCGTTTGAAGATATTAGAGCAAAAGCAGCACCTTCTCCTCAGTTATTTCAAGACCTTGAGTGAAGGTCCGGCACCGGGAATCGAGCCCGGGGCTCCCGCATGACAGACTGGTCGTGGGTTCGAATCCCATCGAGGATACCCTGTTCCAGTGGTAAGGCCTGACTCGAATCCATATATGTTGCGTTAACGCTAACTAGCTACACTATATAATTATACTGCAGGACTTGGGAGAAGCCCTTACCAGTGTTAATTTTTTCAAAGCTGTTTCTGTTTGTTTATTATTAGTACGACTTCCCGATTGTCCAGCTACAAACGGATAACCATTTCTCAGTTCCCAAACCTTGAGTTTCTTGTGGTACGAGTGAGTACGATTCTGTTGCAAAGACAAAAAAACAGAGTTCAAGAAAACCGCAAAACGCTAGCACTTCTTTGAGTCTGAAACAATAATTGAGTGTCAGCTGAAGCAACATTAAGGGTACGTTTGTTTTGGTATAATCAAAAACTTGGTTTAGAAAATAATCCTGATGTAACGCGCGCTCTGATTGGTTACAAATCTATTTTCTATGAGAGAATAGAAAATGGA
>JAOBAT010112523.1:0-14360 GCA_026413305.1 Hydrozoanthus tunicans
CATAATTAATATATGGAAATATCAAGGTATAATAAAGTTGTCTTAAAGTATTAATAGAAACGTAGTATCTAAGTTTAGGAGAATTTTATCTAAAATGCTTGATTTTATCTAAAATGCTTGATCAGTTTTCATGTTCTCAGTTGACAGTAGTCCAAATGTCTTCCTTTATGTGTGTTATGTAAGGAGAAGTCCGTACTATTAACTGACTTGGACTAAAAAGGTTAAAAAGTTAATAAAATCTTGAGCAAAGAAAATGTATGGCCACTTCATTAATTTCTTTATATATTACCTTAAGGTACATTCCTTTGGGGAAAAAATATCCTGATGCAATTCTGAATCCAAAAAATGCTTTCTTCAATTTTTTGTCTGTATAATCCAAAATTTAAGCAAGTATGAATCGAATTGTGACAAGGATTTTATGGAAAAATCTGAATTAGAATTAGATTCTAAGGATAAATGGATTTGCATTCAAGTAGATGTGGCAAGCAGTCTTTGTACTAAAATGTCTGCTGCTTTGGTGGGAAAAATCCCTTTTTGTATATCTTGATTCTTTCACAAAAAAGAATATGTGAAATCTTGAGCAACAATCCATATTTTTATTTTGCAAGTGGAACACACCCCTAGTGTATACTTGGACAAGTTAACTTATTCGGGTCTGCCAAACAAGTTCTACCTTGTGAGTGTGATTGCAGTTTAAGGGTCGATGGTTGTGCAGCAGCTCCAGGTGATAAGTTACCAGTTTCTGTTGGAGTTTGTTGTAGAACATTGTTCCCGTCCCCTGAACCTTCCCCTGATGTCAACACCTGTGGCTGAATTCCAAGGGCCCCTTCTATCAGAAGTTGTATAGCACTGACAGAAATACTCGGGGGTAGAACTAGAAACTCTCCTTCCTGTCAAATAAACACGAAATGGTAAATTAAGTAGAAGTTCATCAATCAAGTACATGTGTACTTTTCTAAACTTGTTCTATGCTTTTATATGAAGGTAGGGTATTAAGCATGAATTATTCCTCTAGAGAGCTTGCATTAGATGTGAGATGGTACTAAATAACCAAAGAGGTGCATGGTATCGAGTTGGCTAAAAACTACCTCATATCTAACAAAGCCAAATGGAATGATTGTTTATTAAATTTCTTGAGTTTTCAAAGCCTTAAGGTACTTCAAAATGATGACTAAATTTTTTCCAGAACAATGTCATCACACAGTCAGTTTCCATATATGGTCAATTTGGTATAAGAGCTGTTAACTGAGATGAGTGAACCAATCACAATGCTTGGATTGCAATATTTGAGGTTGAACATTTAATAAATATATATATGTATATATTCTGGATGTCAGCAAGCCCATTGGTCACTTAGGAGGGCACTGTCTCACACCTAAGGTTTCTTGAGGTTCTACGGGCACCTAGCAAAAGCATTTATCCGTCATAAATTAGCCCGAAGAAGATTAGCTAGTACTCATTTGGACAGACAAGTCAACTGGAACAAGTCAGACACAGAGTTCAAGAAGTTTGTCAAGAACAAAGCTATACAGAAAGAAAATACAGAAAAAACTAATGACAATTTAAAAATATTCTTATTTTCTACTTTTACTTAAATCATTTCAATATAATAGAAAATGACTGTAAGGTTACCTGTAATACTACTTGGTTTAATTAGAATTTTACCTGTTCAAACCCTGCTAGGAACAACAAAGTTCTGCCAGCTTCCAAACTCCAGATTACAGAGTTAAACTTGGGATTGTCTGAGGAAAGCAAAGTTCTTAACAACTTCATATTATGTTTTCCTATATTCCCAGGTTTTGCAAATGTTCACGTACAGCACAGTATACAAATTATCAAATATATATCCGTTTTTAAAAAAAATAGCTTTTTTCATCAGTGACCAAGGAAATAGGTCAACAAATCAGCTGTTTGTATTATTTCTTTTTGTTTTTGCAGTCACGATTGCTATTAAACAACATTCAAGTAGGGGGCTTACTAAATCATGTAGAGGGCACATAATTAAATAAGGTTTGCAATTGGTTGATGTAACGTTTGAGTAAGCTTTATATTTCTTGAATTGGTTCCAATTTTTGTGTCCTCTACACAAGGTAAAAGCTAAAAAGCTAGCGAAGAACAAAATAAAAGGGGAAGATTTAAAAGTAAATTCCATCTCAAACCAAATGCAGGTAAGGGTTTAAGCTAAACTGTCTTTATAGTTCCCATCCTCTTATGATACTTGAAAATTATTTCTCCAGTAGTTTTGAATAATTTGGAATCAAGTCTTTTTTAATTCATATAACTTACTTATTCGGATCTTTCTAAATTTGGCATTCTGTGGCTCTCTGACGATGTTCTTGAAATAAACATGCATTAACGATAGGGCGGCCCTTGCTGCCTCGCCATCATGTGAACTCTTCAGACATTCCTAGACAGTTCAAAATCAGACATTAATCGTAATTTTCAAGAAGAAACTGGAGAATGTGTTAAAGAAAATACACTTACCAGAGCCTCTTCCATGTCCTTTGTAAAACTTTCTGTTTACATGCTCGATCCTGGTCAGCGGATAACATCCAAAGAAAGAAACAGACTCGAAAGCTCTGATTGGATAACACCACAACCAATAAGAATCGTTTTAAGAAAATGATGAAACCGCCTGTTTCGAAGCGAAGAGAAAGCAGAGTACGAAGATCGCGATAGTCAGTAAAGCGACAAGGTTTCATAAAGACAACATCACCGTAGCAGCAGCCGAACGTTAATCTTTTCATCTCAATTAAAAGAAAAGAGTTGAAAATTAACCAACCGCCACAATGGTATGAATTTCGTGTATCCTTGTGCCATTGGCGTTGTTTATATGGCACAAGTTCATCCAGCCACTGGTAGACAGATGGTATGGCACCAAACCTCTACCAGATCCAGCGGTGAAGAAGAAGGTACTTTATTTAGTTAAAGATTGTTTTTTTGACAAGAAATGTGCTACATACAGTTGACCATTAGCTGCCTGAGCGATTTAACGGAGGTCAGATGACAATCAGGTTTTGACAAGTAGTCTTAAAAGTCGGTCTTGCTCTCTCGTGTTTATAAACTGGTTATTGAGTTCAACCATGAATTTCTTGTATGAACGGAAATAGTTTCAATTGTTGCCTGAATGTTCTGGCTTATGTTATTAGATCCATACCGACATTTGTGTTGTTCCTAAATCTTTTCTTGGACACAGACCTCAAGACTAGCATCTTTTGTGTTTGAAGATTTTAATAGTTAGTTAGTTAGTAGTTAGTTTATATTTTTAATATCTTGTCAGTATTTTGGGAATGTGCTTTGTAGGCGAAGTAAATATTGTTGAGTCAGCGTTGGGTGTTTCCAACGTGGTTCTTAATTCTTTAAAAGGTTTGAAATAGAACAGGAACGGAAGTGAATTAAGGAAGACTGTTGTATTGAATGTGGTATTAATCTTCCTAAGACAATTGGTATTGATCATCCCCATTTCTTTGCTTTAGAAATATTAGCTCAATTGTGTACATTAATTCAAGATAACACAATGGTCTGTTTGCAGTGGATGCAATGGTGGGGTGCATGCCATTTCATCCCCACCTTTGATGGTTTTTTCTTAACAGGGTATGCATGGTAATTCATTCAATTTGATGGCACTAGACAAGAAGACAGTTTCAGTAGTTTTGTGCCAAACTTAAGCTACTTGTGGTCTACATAAAGCTAAATTTGATTTTGTTTTAAGACAGCAAAAAAATCAGTTTGTTGATCAATGAAACTTTTTTTACTGTACCATCATGGATCATCTTTATCCTCTTGCACATAGGAGGAATTAGTTTTTAATCTTGCTTGCTACCTTTGTGATGCTTCACCAAAATGAAATGGTAAACAAACCAAATATAGAAAGACTTTGACTGATTCTAAACTATGAAAAATTACTGAACAGATGCTAATGTTTGGCAAACAAGAACACAATATGCAGTGGTAAAGAATTACTTTGTTTTCTTTTTGAAGAACTTTGATTTGATATTTACTATTTCAAGATATCTCTTCAGCAAAGAAAAACTTGATAAAAAATTATGTATACAGTAATCACAATATGGTGTAGAACTGAACTGTCTCGTGCAAAACCTAACAAAGGTGCTAAACACCTCAGGGAATACAGAGTGACTCATAGAACGAGAATGTAAAATACAATGAGTTACAAAAATTAAGTTGATTGTGAAGAGATTAAAAGTGCTTTAGGTTTCTTTCTAGACCTCAGGAAGTCTGGTATATTTAATCAAAGCATATTTTTTTGCACCATCTGAATGCGAAGCTTACAGGAATAATCTATTTTTCAAAATTGCTGTTAACTTAAAATTGTTGTAATTTGTCTTTGAGTCAAGCAGAGACAATTTTGTTGCATAGTTTTGAGTATAGTCTTTTAACAAGACAGAAATACTTACAGATATTGAAAGCTACATTTTTTCCTTTTCATATTTTAGAAAGATTCTTTAGCTAATGGAGATACAGTCCACAAGCCAGTGGTTGCTGCTGATGACAAGGATCAGGTAGCAGCTAACGGCCATGTGAAGTCAGACTGATGATGTACCACCAGTGATGTCTGGTAAAGGACCTGTTGGAGAGCAGAACAAACTGATAATGAAGACTTCTGGTGAAAACCCAACCACTGGGGCTGCCTGAAGTTGGAGGAAAACTGTTTATTTTGTGAACCACAGAGTTTCTTGCTGACTGACTGGATACCTTTTATGCTTCAAATGTTTTATTATTCTGGGAAAGATGTTATTTATTCCATTTGTGAGTTATGCTCCGTTCACAAACAAAGGCACATTTCTTCAAGTTCAGGCCAACTTCTTGCTTCTGATACATTTACTGTATTTTTAAGAACTTGGCCTTGACCTGATGTTGTGAGGATTGAAGTGTAACTCACAATCAGGCTATTGATTACACACCCCATTCACAAATATCTAGAACAGCTGCCAAATATTACAGTAATTGTAACAGTTACACAACCAAGTACATTTATGTATGAACAAGAATCTTTAGTTACATTTGTAAACATGAGTACTATATCAGTATTTATTAAGAAAAGAAATTATTTCAACCAGTTTGTGCCATTTTCCTTTTGCACCTTCAATTAAATTAAGCTCAACTTCTTAAGGGAAGGCTTTTGCTGTTGACATTTCACAAGCTTACACAACTTCAACATTCTTGCATGACTGACTGAAATTGAGCTCTGAAAAAGTGGGGTAGGGGGTATGTGTATTTATGTGTATGTATAAGGTTCTAAAAGTAGCCTGACTAGAAGGAAATTAATTATTTTGTGGAAAATGAATTTATTACAAACTAAGTTACATTGGTATTCCCACTCCCACCGGTAGGGGTACGATTTTTATCAACACGTGTTGTGATACCAGGTTTCAGCCAATGAATTTTTGAGTATTTTCGCGTTCTTATAGAATTTGTAAATGAGGTAACGAAAATTGGTCTTTCCCTAGTAATTGTTCAGAAAGACCTGAAACTATTTTATTACTTAATTTTATAACTTGTTTCCTTTTATATTTTTTTATTGAAAAAACCGAGTGTAGACTGTTTTCTCAATATCTTCACAAAATATTCATTCAAGATTTGAATTTTTCATTTTGATGTCGTTCAGTACCCCACAGCAGATTATAAAGTCGCGTATTAAAAGGATATTGCACTCGTTCCCTGCGCTCATTCGTAAAGCCCATTTCCCAACTGGAAGATAACATTCACCCGACCGCGCGGTCATGCGGTATCCACTATAAAAAATATTTGAACATCGTTAGAGACGGATTCGAGGTCCGCGCTTCACGGGTTGCTTTGTTGACGAACCTACGCATGATCAAACCAATGCAAATACATTTTGTTAGCCCAAAGTTAGCAAATCAATAAAAAGAAGGCCAGTGCTGATCTTGGGGCTGGAAATGGAGGTACGGGAAACGCTACGGGAATTCACGGCGCATGAACTTCCTGTCGAGTCTCATAAGCTACACGGGACGTGATTACCCACTCCAGTTCTTAGTGGTTGTACATCCAACAACTAACGCACTGGATTCGTTGTTTAATTGGGACAACTGATCAAGTTTTCAGGCTCTCTCGTTGACCTCAAACGGGGCATATTAAACAGGTACATGTCTTGATTTGTGCGGGACAAATTTGTCCTTTATAGTGTGTTCAATAAAATTCTGGGTAGAGCACTAACAAAATGCAGGGAGGAGTACATATAGTTTTCAAGAATACGTCATAAACCCTACAGAGCTTCAAAAGTGTGCCTAAGTATGTACCATGTGACCCTCTCAGTAGTTCAAAACATGACAATTAAGGTACAACTCATTCTATTTTATTTTGTTAACAGTCGTTTCTCACTTATTATTTAATCTCTGAATGGAAAACAGCAGGCTTGCCTTGTCAAGACAGAATTATTTGTTAAAGGCCACGCGGCCCATAAGGCGTTACTCCCGATGTCTTCACAGCAAACAAGTTTGAAATAGTTTATATAAGAATATTTAATATATAGTTTATATACAAGTTCAAGGCACCGTGTTTCAATTGCTTCTTCCGTGTAAAGAATTTAGCATCACTTGGTCAGCACTCCCCTCCTCTTCACAAACTTGACTCGCACAACAGTAAGAAGCCCTTGCAACTGCAGGTCACATGGTTAAACAGTCACGTGTTATACTGGAACACAGCGATCGAAGCAGACTCAAAGTTATTAAATCAGCACCAAACAAGGCGCCAAGGCTTGTTTCAAACGCCTCACTAGCCGTGCTAGGATAGCTCGACTTTAGTTCTACTGTTACATGACTTTGGCTCAACTTGGTTTTAGACGACGAGCTTTACCTCTGACACGAGTTCAGCACGGCGGCGTCTGAAACAAACCTCAACTAGCTCGAGCTAAAGTCGTGTAGCGCGGGTCAGCTTGTCGGGCTACCCGACTGTGGCGCGGTTTGGTTTCAAACACCGTGCTGAAGCAGAGCTGAGGTTGGATTTTCTTAGTTCAAGTGAGCTTAGCAAGACTGTAGCACAGCGTTTGAAACACTTTCCTATTTTTGTTTCTGTTGTTCTCCGTTCAATTTCTTCGGGTTTGTGCCATGTGACCTCTAGCTGCGTCAGGCAAATTAAAAGAACGCGCCTAATCAGAACAGAGGCTTGTTTTGTTTATATACGTCTAAAATATCAGTGTGATCAGTGTCTAGCAAGCTGGCGACTGCAGCTATCGCAACACATTCGTCTGTAGTAACCAAACTGGCAGAAGTTTGCTCTTATTACATATATACAGATTCCTTTCGATCGATCTTGGCACGATTGGCCGACTTTTGGACATCGGTTGGTGTTGCAGCTCATTCTGTGACGCGGCTTCGTGCTGTGCTCACAGCCTCCAGTCCTTTGGCCTTTGTGATTCATGCACATTACATGCCTCTTCTGATATCCACCTCCACATGATTTGGAACACTAAAAAATTATTTCATCATATTTCAAAACCATTTTTTAAAACTTATGTTGACTTAAATAAGTAAAGAAAACATGCAGTTTTTCAATAAGAAAATATCTATTTTTTTTAATCTCAATTTGCAATAGGCGGATTCCAGTATGACGTCATTGTTCACATTTACCTCTTTAAAAAAATCATATTTCAACATTGAGACAAAATGAGTCCAAAATTCGACTGAGTATCGCAAAGTGAATAATCATTGAAAGTTTTAGCTCGATACAAAAAATACTGTGAGGGAAACAAAGCTTCTAAAGTTGTTAAACAAAGATTGTATGGCTGGGTGGAAAGAGTTGCCTCAACTCCATACAATTACTGTAAATTTTGGAGTTTTAAAAGGCTCACTCTATCCGAAATTAGCCACCGACAAGCCACTTAAATGCTACATATTTGGATTGGTAATAAACCAATTAAATGTTACTTTTATTAACGTAGCAACAAGCCACTTAAATGCTACATATTTTGTAACAAACCAATAGAACGTTATCCTTGTCAACGTAGCAACAATGCTATATGTTCTAGATTAACGGAAGCCATTTAGGTGTGTAGGTTTAGGTGTTACCTTTGTAAACTCGGTTGTAAACCACTTCGGCGGGCAGTTTTCGTTCCCACATTCTTGTCTATTCGGGGGTTTGGAAGCTAGCTGGCAAGCCTCAACAGGGAATTCCTGGTAAGTGCCCCCAACCATCCCGGCGCATATCACCACACGTGTCTGCGAACCACGCCCACATTCCACTGAACACTGTGTACGGTATAAGCCAGTTAGACACTAATATAATACCACTTTAAAAAACTATGGACTAATACAGTTACTAGAAAACAGATGTTCCGTTTCCAAATTATTTTAATTGCTCTAGCAAAAAATGTAGTGACACTGTTTAGAATCTAGATTGGAACTGGTCAGACAACATAGCTAAATGTTAGTCAGGGTTGCCCTTTCTGTGTAAGTAAACAGTTGAACCTTGATTATCTGGACCTTCGATTATCCGGACAATTTACTCAAGTTCCAAAGAGTACGGATAATCGAGCTTTGACTGTACTTTTAGCAAAGGAAGCCCTGATTTGAACATAAAGATTTCACGCATATAGTCCTATATTAGTACAGTATGTTAAAATCAACTTCACTTTCCACTTAATGACAGCCAAACTCCAAATCAGGCAAAACCTCCAAAACGCATGAACATTGCTATTAGAAGAAGATGTGCTGTTTGAAGCTCAGGAATGAACAACTGTTGAAATATAGATACAGTTGCGGAGTCACAATCTCAAACACACTTGATATACGGATATGGTTACCAATGGACCACACGGAAAAAAAGGCGTAGCTAGGGAGGGGAGTCGTTGGGTCCCTTTGACTCTCCCCCCTGTTGTAAGTCATTTTTAACCCAACGACCTACAACATGGAGGTGTATGACAATCTGGTCAGCACCCTAACTTTGACGCAGTGTGACCCCTTCCCCCTCAAGAAAAATCCTCACTGTGCCCCCACAGAAAGATATATAAGTGTTAATGCTAAGGGTCATATAGAAACAGGAACTTCACAAACAAGTATGCGGTACAAGAAAGTTTGACTACCTTATTCCATGGCGAGGTAAGCCAAATCGCTTGACAGCTTCCTTTGGTACACACTTGCAAAGTTTTTGGTTTCTTTGAAGAAGCACAATGCCTTTCGGGAATAGAGTTTCCTCCCTTCCTTGCGCAAAATACTTGCCGGCTCTTTTGACCACGGCCGCATTCTGCAGAACACTGGAACGAGACAAAAAAGAGTATGATGGGTTGCTTTATAGATCCTGTGTCCTAATGTGTGAGTGAGTGCATGAGTAAAAGAGTTTTGCAATTAAATTAAAAGTTGCAACTAAAAAAACTAACAGCGAAGTTCTTGATCAACTATTATGTTAGCAAAACACTCAAATGTTTTCCAAGATGAAAGTTCTTCCATTGCAAGATCTTTATAACAATTCCGTCCTCTTATTTAATATGACCTGTTAAACGGTAAAATATCAAAAATATTAATCAACCTATAACAAAAGTCAATGAGAAGGCAATCGAAGCTGGTGTTGGTGTTAATATTTCGGCTGTCATGCGACGGCCATGTTCAGGAATGATTAATGTAAAGGTAGTCGTCGGATGACAAAAGAAATATTAGTATGACAATTAAAATGGAATCGCTTCTTTAAAATGGAATGGCTTAACTTTAACTTTATTACACAAATGTATACCCCAGTTAATTTCTAAATCAACATAATAGCACGAAGTTTACCTTGCTCCATTTATCTGAAGTGAACCACTCTACACTACATGAGCCCGCACTACACAGACGAGATGTAGCGGGCTTCGGCTTTGAACGACATGCGTGCTCTGGAACTGTGGTATTTCTATCGTCCTTGCAAGCAACTGACCGGGTTTGTGCCCCTTGCCCACAGGTCTTCGAACACTGTTGAAGGTAGTAATAGAGATCAGTGTATAACAACAACAATAAACAAATCTCTTTATAACCATACAAATGTGTACACTTAGTGTTGGTTGAGTCTCGGTTAGTGACTGCTTACTGAATTAAAGGTGGAGTTCGTTTTTTCTGTCTCCACTCATCCGGGTTAATACCTTTCATGCGTAGGAACACTTCCCAAACTATTCTCTTAGTTAGTCATTTTTAACCTTTCTCTGTCTTTGTTGGTTGTCTCTTTGTCACTGACAAATGTTCTCAACTATTCTCTTCGAAACTGGAAAAAAGGCGTAAATCCCACCCAAGCCTACGCCTCGTCAGAATTGTATCAATCATTCTCAGTCGTCGCATTCGATCCATAGCGAGAATAGAAAAGTCATCAGCAAGCATTTCTATGTGGATACCAACATCACATAGAATAACGGATAGAATAACGGAAAATTTGAAATTATGGAAAGCAACTAACATTGTTTTAAGTTTAAAATAAAACTTTTGAACACCGTGGTCAGGGAAGACATGAACCCTTAGTGCTTTTCAGAGAAACTGCATAAAAAGTTCCATCACTTTCATTGTTGTTTAGAATTAGCACTTGATAGTCCTCTAAATATTTAGAACAGAACAGTGTCAACCGATATACAGCATCACCGACTTCTCGTACCTTTGTTCATTATTTAGTTGTGTACCCCTACAATGGGTTTCCGTTTCTTAATGTACCAAAACGTCTTCAAATTTTCAACGATTCTTGGCCTACTTACTTGATTCCATTCCCCAACTGTCCATTTTGCCGGTTTAGGACAGGGTCCTAGACTACATAACCGACTAGGCTGCGGTCGTTGCCTGGCTGGGCAATTGCTTATCTGGATCATCAACTCCTGCTGCCGGCCATTACTGTCTACTAGTTGTTTACATAACAGATTTCGTATCTGGACACCCCGGCCGCATGTCCGGGAGCACTTTTTCCACGGACCAGGTCTCCAGCTTAGAAAACAGGAAACAATGTTCTAATTAGCGGTTAGCTTCAGTATGGGTTAATATGAGTTATTAAGGTAAGTGTTCTAAACATTTATTTTGTAATGAATAGTGAGTGATTTTAGGAAAGCGTTCAGAATGCTCCAACTCAATTTTCATAGCGCGGGGAAATCAGTTGGAGTTATATATCATTTAGAACAATCAGTTGGACTGATTAGTTTGAACAATCAGTTAGACTAATGAGCTGGAACAATCAATATGGAACTGATTAGCTGGAACAATCAGTTAGACTGGTTAGTTGGAACAATCAGTTGGACTAATTAGTTTGAACAATCAAATTGGACTGACTAGCTGGAACAATCAGTTAAACTGGTTAGTTGGAACAATCAGTTGGACTGGTTAGTTGGAATTAATGACCAGCTGAACTGGTCGGTTGGAACAATCAGTTTAATTAATTAGCTGGAACAATCAGTTAGACTGGCTAGTTGAAATTAATGATCAGTTGAACTGGTCAGTTGGAACCATCAGTTGAATTGATTAGCTGGAACAATCAGTTGGACTGGTTAGTTGGAAAAATCAGTTGGACTGAAATTACTTCCTAAACGAACTATTAGTTTTTACGATTTTGATTTGAGTTGCAACTTAATTAGTAATCCATTAGTACCCGGCGATTTTAACAACTGTGCCACAACTGCGTACTGCACCAATCTTCGAATAGAATCATGTACTCACTAAGCAGGGCAAGGTTGCAAGTTGCAAACTCTTTCGCGTGGAAGCGGCTTAGGTCCAGCACAGTTCACATCTGGAACGGAACGTCTGTCCCTCAAGCTCAGACAGTTGTACACTGACCGCTGCTTACCTGTAAGACGATGAAACAATACGGGTTCTCCGGTTAAGTTTGCTGGTTTACGGTTAAGTTTGCCCTGGTACTTATTAAGTAAATCAGTAACTGGGAAAGGATCAAATTTTGTAACTAAAGAGCGTCAACGTAACTCAGCTGTGATATCTATAATACTAAAAAATGGTTTATTTTCGTGCAATATCCAGCCCCTTCTTAATACCAGAATAAAAGGAAAAACACAACGTCACAACAACCCTGTAACATCTTAGACAGAAGTGCAGGGTAGTATGGATAGAGTCATAGGTTCGTAAGAGACACAGGGCAGGATAGTGACATAGGTAAGCAAAAACGAAGGGTAATCTTAGGTATAGGTTAGAAAAAGGTGTAGGATAGATAGGCAAACACAGAGGGTTGGCAGAGGCAAGGGTAAGGAGTGACGTAGGGTAGAAAGTGGTATAGGGTAGGCAGAGGTATAAGTTGGCATGGATGGGCTGGAAGAGGAAAGTTTAGTAACTGTGCTCAGAGATTTGTTATAAACCAAGTATCGTAACATGATAGACGTGCGACACAGGACGCGCCTTCAAGCAAATATTGAAGATGTTAAGTTACCACCACTACTTTCAGTTTCTTTCGACACGATGATGAAAAATGCAATACCAACTCACCTCCCGCACAAGAATGAGAACACCGCGTGTATCCTCCTAAATTCCACTTGTAGCGCTCCTGGGGTACAACATTCCCGTTGTTTGGTATGGGGATAACGGTAATACCAGGGCCGCGGCCACTCACCACTTTAATTGGCCGTCCATTGTTATTGGGCGGTTGGTGGCCTCTAACCCTTCGAGGAAAATCCGCTGACAGGTAGTATGAGTACATGATGTACGGCTCATCTTGTTGATAAAGAAGCTGCAAACAAACCAAGCAAATTTGTTTCACACCTTTTTTGCTCAATATCAAATTGGGAATCGACGTTGATAGTTGAAGATAAAAGGCGATCAACGAACTTTCAACCAACTTTATTATGGTTTGAAAACTTTTATCGTTACACTCGCGCAAAACTAGTCGTCAGGGACAGCGCGCAGTGATAAAAAGTTTAGAATTTTAAAGAATCTAAAACTCATCTCAACATCTAGTTATACAAAATCTAATTCGGACATAATTAGCGGTTAGAGGGACATGTTTTTTCAACCAGGTTTTTATTACCAACGCTTTGATTTTTTTCTTGAAAGCAGGTATATCTGTCTTGTTTCATGTTTTTGAAGGCAATTTATGATGATTCGCTCCAAAAATACAAAATGTATGTGACGCACAAACTGCTGTTTTTGTGTATACAGTAACTTGATGGCAGAGGTTTAATGTTTCCTTGAATATAGCTTTGCACAACCTCATCTTTTTACATGCTGTTCTTGTTGTGTTATAAAACTTACCATGACGTCCAGTGCCTCAGTTGTGGGTCCTTCGATTATAAAAGCTTCATTGGAGCCTTTGTTTCTCCGGGGCCGCGTGTAGTAAACTGTGGTCCCAGCCACGTGGTAAGCCTTGGGTAGGTCGATCACCCAATTGCCGTTGATGTAATACTTGTTGGAGTTGTGGGACTTGAGTGCTGAAAAACAGCAGGCGTAATCACGATACTCATTTAGAAAATCTGACGAGCACATGCAGATAATTGATGAAATTATTCAGTTCGGACCACAAGGGAGAACGGGGTTGCCAAGCCCTACAGAGTCCCATTACTCACTAATTAACTATTGTTAAAATTTTGTTAACGATCTCTGGTTAAATGTTTTTTAAAAGAGTGAGCTTTCGGCTACCAGACTGTAGCCTTTAACGAACTAAAATGAAATCAAAAGGTAATAAAACTGTAATGCGAGTGAGGCAATGTGTGAAAATGAAATAGAATGATAAAAGGAAAAGAGATAGCTAAAAGCCAATAAAAATGCTTATTTGTTAAAAGGATTGAGTATTGCCTAGGTAACGGTCTAAAATTATTTTTCAGCGTTTTTTGTAGCTGCTGTTTCCAATGTTTTTTTGACACGTTGATTTCCTTTATCAATAATACGTGCGTTGTTGAAGTCAAAAGAACGATTGTTAGACGTCTTTTAAAAAAATTTAACCAGAGAACGTTTTTAAAGTTTCAATATGTGTAACCCTGGTTACTCGTCTATTTTTAACTATGGTTAGCTAGTGAGGGACGGGACTATTGATTAAATTATTCAGTGCGGACCACGAGGGAGAATGGGGTTGCAAATCCCCTCAAGAGTCCCCTCCCTCATTAATCAGCCATTGTTAAGTAGTGGGGGAATAGGGCTTTGTAGGGGCTGGGGGCTAAGGTTCAGAACTCGGCAGTTTTCAACGATATATTGGAAACAGGTCACCAAACCGGAACTGAAAACACTATCATTCTAGACAATAAGGAACAATGGTACGTATAGAAGAGGAATAAAAGAAGCCGACAGGGAAAGTATTATGATCTCTCCCTAAAGAGAAACAGCAGGCTTCGATTCCAACTGTTCCATATTTTGGGCCGAGTCCTGCAAAGCGTTCCTCGCCAGTTGCCTTACAAGCTGATGTCGCGTGGATTTCCCATCGTCTAATGATGTGGTCTACAAAGGGGGGGAGGGGGG
>JAOBAT010112534.1:0-14357 GCA_026413305.1 Hydrozoanthus tunicans
ACCATGATTGTAACACCCAATACACCATGATGGTAACACTCAACGCACCATGATGGTGACACCCAACACACCATGATGGTAACACTCAACACGCCATGATGGTATCACTCAACACACCATGATGGTAACAGCCAAAACACCATGATGGTAACACCCAACACACCATGATGGTAACACTCAACATAAAATGATGGTATCACTCAACACACCATGATGGTAACAGCCAAAACACCATGATGGTAACACCCAACACACCATGATGGAATCACTCAACACACCATGATGGTATCACCCAACACACCGTGATGGTAACACTCAACACACTACGATGGTAACACTCAACACACCATGATGGTATCACTCAGCACACCATGATGGTATCACCCAACACACCATGATGGTATCACTCAACACACCATGATGGTATCACTCAACACACCATGATGGTATCACTCAGCACACCATGATGGTATCACTCAACACACCATGATGGTATCACTCAACACACCATGATGGTAACACTCAACACACCATGATGGTAACACTCAACACACCATGGTGGTAACACCCAACACACCATGATGGTAACACCTGCCTTACAAAGTACATGTACAGTTATGATAGTAATAATTATGGCATAACAAAACTAGATACGTGATTACCAAAATCTCGAGGATCTGACGTAGCAGAACAGATTCCCAACAGCAGAACAGAAATGAGGACTGAAAACTTCATTTTCACTTGGGTTTCACTTAAATCGTCTTCAAAAACAAGTTACACTACAATCAGTGATATATAACGGTGAATTCAAATAAAAATACAAAGCTTACATTAAAGCTAAACAGGAATAATTTTTTAAACTAGAACCGTGCCATAGAACACGTGTTTTTTCGTTGACTATTAATAAAGATATTGGTAAATTTGCAAAAAAAAAAACCCAAAAAAGAATACAAGTATTATGATTAATCCTAGGAAGCTAAACACCCTAACATGCAGTCGTGGACTGAAGCAATAAAGCTTGGGTACGGGTGTGGCGCTGGGTTAGTGAAAGTCCTACCCTTTACAGAAGTAAATTTTGCAATTTTTGTGACCCTTCACTAGAATACCCTCTATAAAAACTCGAGTTAAAACACTCAATTATTCTTCATTTCAATCTTTTGCTTTTACAATTTTTGTCAGCTTAGCGGTCCCGCTAAACGGGACTCAATTCTAGAGCAATTCCTTTTGATTGCTACATCCTTTCTCAGAGCAAATGGCTTGAAAACCACACCCTTTCCAGCGGCACATACCCGTATAGCCAATACATGAGAGTATTGGGGACTGAGTTGCGAAGGAACTGCTCAACGAGGTCGGTGCAAAAGCATGTGAAGGCGCACTACAACACACAGACAAGAGAGACAGACACAAGCACAATTGCTACCGCTATACGGTCCATAGCTACGCAGATCCACAGCCAGATAGAATTAGCTGAGTTTCGATATTGTTGAGGGAGGAAAACCGGAGTACCCAGAGAAAAACACTCGGAGTGAGGTTGAGATCGACAAATCTCAGCCCTCTTGCGGAACCCTGGGTTCAATTCCAGGTCCACAGAGATTGGAGACACGAGCGCTAACCACTCGGCATTCCCTCGTTTTCGAAACACGGCGAACAAAAGAAAATTTGTCCCGTAAATAAAAAGTAAGAAAAAGAAACAGAACGATGAAATGAAATGAAAAGCAAAACAGAACCCCTAGCATTGTTAATGCTGTAGATCAGCGACACTTGGATTATTTTATTCCGTTCCGGCAGTGGTAAGGCCTCATTCCAATTTATATGTTGTATACACTCATGTGCCACTGAAGGACAACACTCTATGATTATTTCTAGGTCGAGCTGTACTGTCCTTAAATCCCACGACCAAACTCCAGCTGTCCCCGTTGCTAGGTTGGTTAGAGCGACGTAGATCTGTTTCGTAAGTCGTGGGTTCGAATCCCATCGAGGTCAGAGATTTTTTCTCTTTCCTTGTGTGGGTTTAAGGGATTCCTTGTTAATGCTGTAGATCAGCGACACTTGGATTATATCCCGTTCCAGTGGTAAGACCTCACTCGAATTTATATGTTGTATAGAACCTCCAGATTTTGAAAAATTTACCCAAACTTTGATCGTTCGGAGAAGAACTGGCATGGCGTATAGGTCAATTACACGGTATATCGTTCTTTTCACTTTTACTTAGGAATTTAGAATTCAAACCCAACTTGTTTGATCTCGTGAGTTTCTGCACTCACTTCTGCCACTCGAGAACGTGTGTTTGTCCAAACATCAAAGAGAAAAACAATCTCCTTACCTTGAACAGCGGGTTTTCGATAGAGAGAATTAAGCGGGAAGTAAGTAGAGATGTTTCTCGAAGAACTACCAACAGGGTTGTGTTCACTGCACTAAGATGTGCTCTAATTTCTAGCGAAGAGATTGACATCTGTACGTGATATTATCGCGTTACTCTAATCTTTCTAAAATAGCTTATGTAAACGTTGCTTGAATGCTGACACTGCAGTGATTAACAACTTCAAACGGGGACAACTCTTTGTTCATTTGTAAACAAAAAGCCACGCAATTTGAAGCCTTTTGAGTTTAAGATGTAAACCGGCCCGCAAATGCTTTTTTACCTGCCTAACAAAACAGAAACTAGCCTAAATAAAAAGCAGGAGCGGTACGGAATTTATCACTTGCCGGTTCCAAACTAATTACACAACGACTATGGGAGTTACAGTACGATATAGCTTTGGCTAGCTTTTTTAGATAAATTTTTTGAGTCTTGCTTCCGCCACTCTGTTATCTACGTCTACGGGGGTAACGTAGGTTGGGCTGAACAAAGTTTATTAAATGATTTGGGGATGTGGAACATTACATAAACTCTAAACAAACCACTATCTTGTGAATATCTATTTTAACAGGAAAAATTTGAATTTGTTTCTGAGCTGCCTATACATGCTCGAATGCTAAGTGAGACGTTGCGTTCAGTTTTCGCTATAAGCAGTTATTATGATGAAGGTTTTAAGATGCAGTGACTGGACAAAATAGACATTCGTCTACACGCAAAACATCAATTAATAATTTCAAACTTATGACTTCCTATATATCTTTATGCACTGTTTATTACAATACTCAAAGTATTGATTAATTCAACTGTGTTTGTTTCCAGTTCTTTATAGAATACCGATCGTCTTTCATTCTATGCAAACAAGATTTATCCATAAGCATTAAAAACCCACAAAACAACAGCTTATTTTAATAGAAAATAGTGCAATTATTTTAACAATAATACAGGTCTTAAAAGGTTATATGATAAATATCTCTTTAACTTACATCAAACTCTGCATTGAGCTATAGTCAGCCTTGGAAAAGATTTTGGGTTTTTTTTGCTTACATCTAAAACGTGAGAGACATGTTAAAAAACTCCGAGACTTTTTTTCACAAGTGAAACTTCTTTTTAATGCGATTAAGTTTTGTTGCTTGTTTTGTTCACCAGCTTTTATTCAGGAGTATATATTAACTCCAACACTACGAACAACGTTAAGTTAATTAGGTTCCACACACACGCACGTGGTATGATTGTCATAGCCCGAATACTATAATGTTGTCAGGTCACGAAAAGTCTTTCTTCGTCTCTTATTCTAGATCTCTCAGTTTTTACCAACTGCTTAATAATCTTTTGTTTTATTGGGTTGGTGTCTCACCACCAAGTAAAAAAGTTAACTTTAGCTAGACTAAATGCACCATTTCAATCATAATGCTGACCTTAATCGCGATCTTGCTCTTTTTAGAAAGAATATTTAGCCAAAACCGATGCCTTTTGATTGCAGTGAACGGCAAAAGTTCAGAAGAACCGGGAGAAGCTCAGTTTGTTTCATTATATGGGCAATGTGGAACAGCAAATTGAATGAAAGTCGAACATTTATTTCAGATCCTTTTCAAGCAAAAGATATATTAAACATATCAAGAAATTGTGGCAGCACAAAATTCAGCGCATCAGTATAAGCAGAAACCCAAATTTTCGTAAACATTTTCCAAAAGTTAATGCAGATATAAAGTTTAGAAACTTGATCGTCTGCCCCAATTATTACAGAGAAATGTTTGGGGAAAACATGGAAACGCAATTTACTTTTTATTGGAAAACTATCAAGTTTCGAACCTTCGTATCTACATCAAATTGCGGCCAATCTTCATGAGACTTGTTGCTTTACTATTATCAGTGTGCTGAATTCGACTCTGGACTTGTTTCCGATAAACTGAACTTGTTTCTATGGCATGCTAGCGTGATAAAGGTCTATTGTTTGTCTACACTCCAGCCGGGAAATAACCTTTTCAAAGGATTTACTAAACGCTGTTTATGTGCTTCTTTGATTAAGACATGGAAAGAACAGTACTTCAAACGGTACAAATTCACAACAAAACCGAAATATTGGTGAAGCATTTTGTGTTTTTACTCTATAAGCATTCTCATTATTCGTTATTCGTATTCCACAAATTATATTTTTATATATAACATCAACAAAGGAACACTAATTCTTGATCTTATGATAAGATCGATGCTTTATCTTTTTTCTTTTCTTTAGTCTTAAGTAACCGAGAACGCTCTTTGTGTATTTATCGTCAAAAATGCTGAGAAAAATAAAAACGTCTAGATCGACTGGGAACAAGCAGCGGGTTCTAGGATTCCCAAGATTGAATGAAGCCGAAACCAATCTTGGAATTGCACACAGTTTTGGAATCGTGCTAATGAATAAAAACTGCTTTTGTCATTTTCAATTTGAATAATACACAACTGTAGCTATTTGGATCTACACAAACTTGAAATGAAACGAGCGAGTGAAGGGATTAATTTAGGGTGGTACGAAAACGAAGATCGTCAAAAACATAGTTAATATGGGGACTGGTTAAAAAATCATTGTTGTAGGTCTGTCTTTGTCGTTTTCTTTTGTTTACTAGTGTTCAAGATGCACAAAACACAAAAGGTTTCGAAGCTGTGCACATCAACAAGTAGCCAGTCAAGACATTCTCAATAACCCCTGAAACAAAGACTGTGCACCCTCACGGTTCGTTCAACCTACAACTTTGCATATTCTTTGTATTTTCCTTTTGAAGCTTGTCGGCTTTTATAACCAGTCGACTAGATTAGCTATGTGAAAAACAAAGACCATGGCCAAAGATTTCAAAACAAAAACCCTTAGTAAAAATCGAAATATTCCGCAATATTAGAGATAATAAGACTTGAGAATGTTTTTCTGCGGTTGTTAAAGAGTAATGCTACCAAAAAAAGATGACCGGGAATTTTCCTTATTATCACATGATATATATGAGTGATTTACGGTAGATGTGTTAACATTTTTCAATCCAAAGTGATCATTGGCAGTAAAGAAGAACATTTATTAGCTAGTTCAACTTCGGGCTTGTTTACTACACCGCTGAAATGCTGTTAAACACAGTAATGACGAAGTTCTCCCGCGCAGTCGTCAAAAATATTAGATTTACATACATCAAGGTGTTCTCAGTCTCTGTTTGGCTTTAAATACTGTCACATATACTGCAACAATTAACAACAGTGGAAAGTTGTCTTTAAAACTACGCTAAAATGTCTTAAGTAGCAGAAATGTTTATGAATTGGATGCTAAGTAGCTTATTCTATTTTCATTTTTACAAAAGTATAATTTGTTCGCAACGTTAGTAATTACTAGGTTAACATTGACCATTTGGGAGCTTCCTCTGCTCGGTATCTACAGACCAACACAAGCAGGGACGTCGTGTAAGGGTTACAAATTAATAGGTATGCTGAAGGGTCTACAGAACCGTAAAGGGATTCTGTCGGGGATCTATAAAGTAGTAAGAGGTATGCAATCGGGGATCTTAAGAGCAGTACGAGGGATGTTACTGACTACTACAAGAAGGCATCTTTGATCTACAGACTGGTAAGAAGGATATCATCTGGGATCTACCAACTAGTAAGAGGGGTTCGTCGGATATCTACAAGCTAGTTCGAGGGATTCCACGTGGAATCTACAGACCAATACGAGGGATACCGTCGGAGGATTACAGAGGGAACCATTCGGGGACCTTTAGACGTATACGAGGAGCGCCATCAAGGATATACAGACTTGTAGAAAGAATGCCATAGGAGACCTACAGATTAACGTAAGGGATGCCATCTGGGACCTACAGACCTACACGAGGAATGCAATCGGAGATTTACAAACTAGTATGAGGGATGCCATTCGGTACATCTACAGGCTAGTACGTGGGATTCCCTCGGGGAAATTTGGAAAGCCATCCATCTCATAATATAGTTCTTGGCCAACGTCATCATCGGTGTCTTCTTCTTCTGTCGAACGTAATGACGGAGATGGCTCGTCGCCGTTGGTTCGCCCGTTTGTAGTAACATTCCCGTTTTCGTCCACTAAAGATATCGCTATTTCAGGCACAACTGGAGAATGAAAACTTTTCGGTTGAGTGTGCACGGCTGGGCCTATTATGTGGGTCTCATTTGTTGGTGACTTTCGTATCATAACTTCAACAGGCGTTGGTCTATGGCGAGTTTGCTTGGACTTTGCAGAATTGTCCGCGTCCAACTGACCAACATCCATATATTCAACACTAACAAACCGACTGGGAGATGATGGCCGACTATTATTCGACTCGTCACCCGAAGAAGTTACGTAAACAGTTGTTGATTCGTGGTTAACTTTGTCTCTTCGAAACTGCGAGCTAGGTAGGGACGGCAGTTGTCGGGCCTTAGTAAAATTTTTTCTACTCTGGGTTCGGGTGTTTTTGTTTTGAATAGGATCCTTTGAAATAGGTAACCCATTAACTTGGCGAGTATCTTCTTTGAGCTTTCTCTCTCGATTTTTCGCGGCAGGAGACATTAAGTCCCTTAACTGATTAGAAAGATCTTTTAGGTTTCTATCGGATCTTTCTGCATTTTCTTTAAACAAGCCAATCGAAGAAATGGAATGTCGCTTTTTCAATTTTTTCTTCGGTGTCTCAGTTTGTTTCAAGTTCTTAAGAGACATGTCAGTCAGCAATTGAAGTTGATCGCATTTTCTTTCTATTTCTTGTTGTTTAGTGGACGAAATTGAAACTAATTCTTCAAGCCTTTCCACTTCACAGTTTGCCTCTTCCAACTTGAAGTGCATCGCCTGTTTCTCCTTTATTGCTTTATCTAAAACGGCTTGTACCTGTTTCGTTTCTGCCCTTGCAACATTCCTCTCATCCAAAAGCTGATCTCTGTTCTTGACAACCTCATTTAGTTGTTCCTTTAAGCTTTGAATCGTTTTATCGCTTGTTGAGATGTACTTTTTGTACTTTTCTTCGAGCTCTTTTATGGAGTCAGCACGTTCTCTTCTACTCTCCTGATAATCAAAATCTCTCCCAACAGATTTTAGAGCTGCTAAGAGCTCGTCCCTTTCAAGTATTGTTTCGTCTAAAATTTGTCTCAGATCATGAACATTACGTTCGCTTTCGTACTTGTAAAGAGTAAACTTTTCATCAGTAATTCTTTTAACCTCTTCAGCTAAGTACCTTGTCTCTTGTGCTTCATGTGCGCGATCGTTTGCAGCATTGAGTCTTGCTAGAAATGTTTTCGTCAACAATTCAATCTCCCTCAGACATTTTGCCTCTGCTTCTTGAACCTGTGTAAGGATTTGTTCTTTTTGTGCTTCCGCCTTTTTTTGTAAGGCTCTGGCCTTCAGTGCTTCAAGCTCAGCCTTCCGCGCTCTTTCCTTTAAAGATTGTTCAAAGGAATTTTCATCCTTAGTCGGGATATCACAAATTTCGTCCCAATCGTAATCCACACTAAGGTCTACGGAAAGCTTTTGAGTTCGCTCGTCTGAATCTTTGGTTAACTCGTCTCCATTCATGCTTGAAGAGATGTTCAGAGAACCTACGGTGTTATAAAAGATGGTTTTCAACCATTACTGCAAAGAGATTCTAAGTTTAACCCTATCAAAAGGATTTACGGATTTTCTCTTAAGATATACATTTTTTTCCTATAACATTTACGTGCATTAAGATAAGCTGTAAATGTCAGGTCCGTAGCCAAAATATTTTTGGCGCGATAGTACGAACGAACGAGAAGAAGGACCAAAAGAGCGCCCGAGACTCTATAGGGGGTCCAGGCGGATGTTCCCCCGAGAAATTTCCAAGACTGCGGAAATATAGGCAACAAGAACCAACTTAAAAACGTGGGAAACATTCAATCCTTTCACACAAACAGTGAATCAGAACAGAACTATTTTGTACGTGCTTGTTAATCTTCCACTTTTTTAAAAAACTCGATAGTATATTCAGTAAGGTGCACGTAGAGGATGTTGCTTTGGTTTGTTAACAAAAAATGGACCTTCGCAGTCTTTTTTTTTTTTGAGGAGAGGGGGATTTTCTCTTCCCTAGCTAAGAGTCTGAGTACTTAGTAAAATTGTAGCTGGGAATAAGGACAATTCACCTGTTTTGAAATAGTTAAAATCAAGGTAAATCTCATATACATTTTTGATAAAACAGTTTCAAAACGTTTTTGATTATTTATCTTCTGGGGGTAACTAGCAAAGAGCTACTTTGACAGGTTTCAATGGGTAGTTCCGATGCCCTTTAGGGAACAGAGCAAGTTCAAATGATTGTACTTCTCTATTCAATTCTGGAAAACAGGCAGTAACATACAGCGCTTCAGTATATCTTCGCCTCAACCAAGTGTTGTGTACAGTGGCGCGGGCAGCTGTTGAAAGCTTAAAGAATTATCTTGGCGAAACCAGTCGGAATTTTGAAGTCAGATTCAACGAACATTCAGATCCAGACAAACAATCTGGACCAGCCCGGCACAAGAAAGAAAACCCCTCCCTCGAACTTGATTGAAGAACATTAACACTACTTCAAAATTGGTTAAGTTTACCATAATTTTAACTATCTAATATAAATTTGATCTCCAAAGTTTTCTTACTATCAAAGCTATAGTCGACAGACGAAGCGCTTGGAGTTGACGAAACTGTCTGTGGTGTGGCGACTCGGTTGCGGATTTGATGAAAGAACGGTCGTTCTTCTGGATCCTATTTATTTAATGAAAAAGAGTAAAAAAGAAATTTAGTGGTATAATGCAAACGTAAGACATTTCTTAAAAAAGCATCGTACACCCTAAATAAGAAGATTAATTGAGATAAGATATCCCAAGTCCCTGTTTATTCTCTACAGAACTTTAAAGACATTGTAACAGTATGTACATGTAAAACGTAACCCACACATTGACATTGACAGTAATTGTGATGCTAAATCTCTTCGTATCCATTCAGTTTAGAGATTCCTGTACAAAGGTATGTTTTATCAATGCTCAACTGGTAGGGTACAGTGCTATCACGAACATTACTGCGCCGTGGAGATCACTCTTCATCCATTCGAAACTCCCTCTCCCCGCCTATCTACATAAGGGGAAGGGGGAATGCAACACTAAAAGACTAAAGTAACAGTAAAAAAACCTTAAAGCTCTTACATTGTTTAGCGAACAGACAATGATGTCTTGGAAGCCACTTAGAAGCTCACTGCTTTCTTCATGTAGTATCACCTGGAAACAAGCACAAAACAAATGACACTCAGGGCAAAAAAAACACACTGTTTTTTCTGGTTAAACATGTATATCTACTATACTTATATATCTCCTTTTGTTGTCCTACCTCTTCGATGGTCTTGATCTCATATTGTGCTGCTGTTATAACCACGTACACCAGCAAACCTGAGAGGAACACGTCAAGTCAGCACTTCGTCTAAAATCTTTCGCTCACAAGTGTTTTTTCATTATAAGGTTTAGATAAAACTATGTGGAAACCCTGTGAAACTTAAGTCATGAACAGTCTTAAAATCCAAACAGAATCGTTTTAACCACACAAGCCGTGGTTGAGATCGTATATTAGTCATCGTTTCTAACGATTGTACGTCGAAGTTACAATCACTAAGTACCGATTGCATTCGACCAGTCTTCATCGGCCGTTACTGCAGAGTGTGTGATTTCTTAACACAAACCACGCTGGCAAAAAAACCCTAATCAACTGAAATACTAAGATGTTAAGATGCTAAAGGCCTTCAAGCTTTATAAACTTCAAAAACAGATTGATGAGATTGTTAAAGATTCGTCACTGAAAGAATCAAGCAATCGTCAGTCGTTGCACAAAGTTACTCACAAAATTGTTTCAGTTTTTGGCTGGCAGCGTTGTATTTGGTCTTTGGATATAAGCGTTGGTTTATTCTTATATAAATGGAATGTTCAAGAGGGGCAGGAGTTAGGGGAGAGTAATTCATAGCTTCTCAACCAGACTGAGATTCCAGAGTTTAGCGCCATCTTTATACTTTGTCCACTCGTCGTGCATTTAAAAAAGTACAAACAAGCGATTGTTTCTTAACTGCTTTCCTCCATCATTTTCACAAAGTGTGTGCTGTGTTCCCTTTTTGCAACCTAAGATACGAACCACGCCAAAGGTCGGACCAAAAACAAGTAAAAGTGCCTTAAGCATTTGGCCTTTATCATACGTTTCTTTTTTATATGTTTTGACTGAAGAAGCCACTGACAATCATCTCTGTGGTACGGTAGAGGAGCTGACCACCAGAACGGTTTTAGGTCTGACGGGAAAACGTACATCTTAAGTGACAATACAAGGGATAAACACAATATACAAACCTTCAGGAAAGAGAGAAGAGATAAGAAATAAACCTACCAAATGCCCATATATCGGTTTTGATTGTCGGTGATTGTGTGCTGAGCTCTGGAGCTGGTATGGATACTTTGCTGGTGTAGGCTTCAGTTGATAAGGGGTTCTTACACCAAGATGACCTAGATGTTGTGGGCGAGATAACCCGTTAAGTTTTTACCATGGCTTTTACGTGAGTTTTTTTTTTGTTGGCTTTAGCTAGAAAAATGTCTCTCGTTTAACGAAATGTTTTTTAATCGTTTAAAGATTTAAATATTGTGCAGAAGGAAGATAGCCGTTCGCTTCAATAATCGTTTTTTAATCGTCTCTCTGAATTTATCTTAATACCTTTACTCGTATGACAAAGCTAAGCTAAGCTTAGTTCTTTCTCGAGCCTAAGTGGCGATTATCTTCGTTTTCTGTACTGTTAAGCGGATGAGAGACTAAATCCCCCTGGACAGGACACTAATCTTTACTGCAAGCTAGCCCCTGCAAAACTGGTACTCATTCATTCAGCTGAGTCAATTGGAACAAAGTCAGATCAAAGACCCAACACAGTGGTCTGACCGGGGCTCGAACTCACGACCCTAGGATTACGAGTCGAACACGCTAACCGCTCGGCCACTACGCCGCCGACCACTCATAAGTGACAAACCTTATTTAGTACTGCATGTAAAACCTTGTTTGGTAATTGGGTAACGTTGCTACATTACTGTTAGCAATTTACTCGTTAAGCTAAGCAAAACAAACTCGATTGTCACTTAATGCAGAGTCTGTTTCAACTTCTATCCCATTCATGTAGATTTAACCGGTAAAGGATGGATTAAAGCACGCACAGAAACTTACAAACTGTCAATTTTGAAAGAATGATGTCCTTGTCAGTTGGAAGTAATGAAAAGTCAGCTTGGTGAAAAACTATAGAAGCCAATGGAAAGATTAACTTAGTGTCAAATACCAACCTGGCGCAGTGGAAGCCACTTATTTTGACCAGACCGCCCTCTCCAACCAGGCAATTTTCCGCTACCTGGGTGAGACAAGCCAGTTTCCATGGTTAAGCAAACAAAAAAAAATTATCTTCCGTAAGAGCTTTAGTCTCTATTTGAACAACTGAACCAAACTTTACAAGCTAGTAATCAGGTGGGTGGGTGGGGTGAACGACGGGTGCGCCCCTTCCCCCAACGGTGGCGAAGATCCACTTTTTTGTTAACCGACTATTTAAAAAATCAACATTCTTAAGGTTAAAAACAAGTGTAAATGTAGTATAACATTAAACAAAAAAAATATAAAGAAATTACGAGGCCAAAAAAGATTGAATATTATTGAGGTTTTTAAGTCAGTTATGGCTGAGTAACTAGATCAAGTCTCAGACAATTGAAATTTCAAAACTCAATAGAGAATACCAACAAGTCCAATAGTTTACCAGTTCATTGTGGATTATTTCTTTCTCCTCCAGATAAACCAACCCGTTTGTCAACTGATTGATAGTTTCCCCCAACTCTGTCGGGTGCTGAGTCGGCAAAGATGAGTTTTCTTTCAAATAATCCAGTAGATTTCCTAACAATGGTAAAACTAAGTGTTTAATCTGTTATTTGGCACTTGGAAATACCAAAATGATTAAAATTTGGTTTTTGTTAAAGTACTACTGAAGCCCGTTTTTTCATTGTTATTTTTTAGTCTTAAAGGCTTTTTCAACACATTCTATTTGACTGATAATGAATACTATGCTTAATGATCATTTTAATTCCACGAAGTAAGCTTTCAAAATAGTGCATTCGGTGCGAATAAAATTAAAAAACATGGTGGCGGTTTATGACGTCACATGGTTTGAAAGGACTCTAAGCTGCTCTATACTAGCGTTTACAGCGAACTAGCGGGTTTTTTGGCTCAAACAGTAGGCCACTTGGCTGTGGTTATATGAGATTGACCGGGAAAGTGAAATTGATCACCCGTGATCACGTGACACCACACTGAAATACTAGCAATAGTAGGAAAGATCTTTAATTAGGCAAAGAATTCAAAGGTTTTCCAATCCCGTCCTCAAACCTACCTTTCGAAAGGTTTTCTTGGACAACAAAGTTGCGAACCCACTTTGTGTCTGTGCCAACTCCGTACAAAGAAACAATGTTCTCGTGGTTCAAAGTCCTGTTGCATAAAATATATGTTTTGACAAACTTGTACATACATGCTAGAAACTAAAGAAGTAGACTTTTAAACACTTTTTGTTGGTCGCATTTTATGTGTGAGTTCTTGAAGAACTAAACCAGACACAGCTCTCTTAATCTCAAAGCATATCGCAAGTTATTAGATTTTCAATTCTAATATTGCTTTTCTAGCGTTCTGATTGGTTCACTCAACAAGGTTATCAACTCATACGTGCGAATGACCTTATATGGAAAGTGTTGTCAAAATTTGTGCGGCATGGAAGCTAACTGTATAATTTTCAAATATTGAACGTTTCAAAATGCTCATTAAAGTCAACAAACAATTATTCTGTTCACGCTGGTTGGATATCAGATAATTTGTGGCCTGAACGAGGAGCGAAGCGTCCCTTTGCCTATTTACCATCTCATATCCAGTAATGGACTCCACCTACTTTAGTCCATAGTCGTCTCTAGCAGCAAAGAAAATATTCACTGAAATCACATTTTGCGGGTATCCATCCGTCAATCAAAGAAAAAAGTTCCAATAATTTTGTTATTTGGTTCATTTGTGACACCATGATCCTTTGCAAAAAATAGGTATTGCTTATATTACACAAATAGACATCTGTTTAGTCAATTTTATCGCGAAAAGTCGAGCTCTTAAAAGCTTTTGTATGAAACACTTTCGCCATAGTGCACATGCCAATCCCACATTCGTTAGAGGTTTCTTTCTGGGTATAGTCTCAATCGTGACACGAAAATGAAGAATCGCCATTGGATTCTAACTATTATTAAGATCAGAGCATACAAGCTAGTGCGAATTGAATAACTGTTAAAAATGTGTTGGACAGTGAAGCAAAACAAAACATCGTGGAACACCACTTTTTATGTTTGTTTTTACTCAAAACTAAGCAAAGTAAAGCCACGTTTAAAAAATTTTAAGGAAGACAAAAAGTACCAACCACATAGAAACCATTAAAAACTACTTACATCATGATTCTGGCGTGGTTGTTAAATTGCTCTTTCAACAAGTCCGAACTTCCTTCTTTTATGAGATGTACTGCCGCTGGCTTGTCGCGGAATCTTCCCGACAATAATGCCTTATTTGGAAAACAGACAAAATATCAACCTGGGAATTTTCTTGGAGTTAGCTGTTCGAAGCGCGCTTCGACCATTTGTAGCAGGGGCGTTTCCAGAATTTTTGGGGTTCAAAAATTCACGTTTATGAAGATAAGGATTTAAAAGCTTTTTCTTGGAAAAGGTTTTAAAACTTCAAACGTCAATTTTATTGTTTTTTGTGAAAACGCCTTGGTGCCACTGTACAAAAAGACCACAATATTCGCAAAATGAAATTTCCGCGAAAAAAAAGACCTACACGGTTTTTCTTGATTTGTATATGGCATAACCAACAGAACTTCAAAGAACAAGAGAGAAAAGAAATCAATGGAAGAAGAGAGAGAGAGAGAGAGAGAGAGAGTGAGAGAGAGAGAGAGAGAGAGAGAGAGAGAGAGAGAGAGAGAGAGAGAGA
>JAOBAT010112545.1:0-14357 GCA_026413305.1 Hydrozoanthus tunicans
GGGCTTTACTGGGAAATCTCAGACCGAGGGTTTGACGTACGGACCGAGCGTAACGAGATTCATACCACGAGACCGAGGTCTGACATCCCCCGGTGTATATATAACACTTATTAACCGATAGCGAGGTTTTTACCGGGAAATCTCAGACCGAGGGCTTGACGTACGGACCGAGCGTAACAAGATTCATTCCACAAGATCAAGGTCTGACATCCCCCGGTGTATATATAACACTCATTAACCGATAGCGAGGTTTTTACCGGGAAATCTCAGACCGAGGGTTTGACGTACGGACCGAGCGTAACGAGATTCATACCACAAGACCGAGGTCTGAGATCCCCCGGTGTATATATAACACTTATTAACCGAGTGTAGGGAGATTCATATCAGAAGACCGAGGTCTGACATCCCCCGGTGTACATAATGATATAATACTTATTAACCGATAGCGAGGGTTTTACTGGGAAATATCAGACCGAGGGCTTGACGTAAGGACCGAGCGTAGCGAGATTCATTGTTATTTCGTTTGCTCAAACCCTGTGCCACTCGACTGTGAAATCACAAATGGCAGCAACGGCGTGCCCTGTGGTTTTTCGCGCCAAGAAAAACGACCAGCCGGCCGCAGTCAGGCTGCTTTTGACGGGTGGCGGAAGAAAAAAACATTTTGGGGGACACAAAGGAGATTGTGATAGGTCATAATAAAATCTGAAATTCCTGTTAGAAGTTATGTTGTAAGCCAAGGAGGCCTTTTGCCCCCCCCCCCCAAACCAAATTATTGGGAGGGCCAATGCCCCCGGCCCTTACGCCCCGCCCATGATTTTTCACTATAACCTTGCTGGGTTTGTCCTCATTGAAAACTATCAAAGAACTAAGTCCAAATGCTACCTTTAAAAATTTGCGGGCCCGTCTCCTCTCGAACAGTTTCTACCTTGTCACTGTTTTTCTTGTCAATGACCCCTGCTAAACAAAGGCAAAGAAAAAGATTTTCAACAGTGACGCTTGATGTACAGCTCTATGCTTGACATTTATGTTTTTACAGCACACAGTATTCCACATGTCTAGCAATCCTTTTTCATGCTTGATTACAGTTGAAACCTGATAAACTCCAACATTTAAGGGAAACTGAAATACCTTAAAGTTTTTGTTCGAGTTATCGGGAGTTCAACTTATTGGGAGTTCGAGTTACCGAGGATAAATTTAATGTAAATGTTTACGAGGGGAAATCAATTTTTGTTCGAAGTATCGGGAGTTCAAGTTACCGAGGGTAAATCTACTGTAAATGTTTACGAAGGAAAATCAACTTTGGTCGATCTAGCGGGAGGTTCGAGTTACCGAGGGTTCCAGTAATCGGGACTTCGAGTTATTGAGAGTAAATTAACTGTAAATGTTTACGATGGGAAATCAATTGTTCGAGTTATCGGGAGGTTTGAGTTAAAGAGGCTTCGAGTTATCGGGAGTTGAATGTTATTCAGATAAAAAGTTACAGATAAAATGTTGTAGTTGTTGTTGTCACACTTGATTTTTCGACTTTATGGTCGGTAGTTTATTAAAACACATTAAATCATTGACAAAGTCAAATCTTCAACATTTTTATACTACAAATATCTCTCACCTAAACGTTGCCGATAACGAATAAGAACGGGCTTCACAGTTTTCTTCAGTGGATAAAGTAGAACCTATCGGAAAGGTTGACACATTGACAAATGATAAATAACAAATCAGGGTTAAACTTTGCTAAATGAAAAATAGCGGTGACAAAAATTTTTGTCAAAATCTTTTTTTACTTGTAATATTTAATAACAGTTAATGTTTTTAATTGATGACATCACGAGTGGTTACAACAAACTTGCATTTTTTAAAAATCTGCTCCCAATTTATAAACTTTGGATACATTTAAGGCAAAATTAGGCTTCCGATGCGTTTGAAGGTAGATAGACAATCAGTCCAGATGATTAATTGTGACTTTGTTTCTTTATTTCATGCATGCGCGTCGCTAATTCACAAACATTGAAAACAAGATAGCAACTAACTTAATAAAATCTATCAAAATTTATCTACAAAATGTTTTTGAAATAAAATCTTCAAAATGAGTATTAACGCAAAGCATCATGGTAGACAATTGATAGTCACAGCTTTATAACAAGCAAAACCGTTTTTAAGATTCATTTACTTACAGTTAAATAAAGGTCGTACAAACTGTTCCATCCAAGGCCGGGGTGTATAACTCCACTGGTTTGGTTCTGACGGAAAGAAAACGGTTGTTTCGATTAAGAAAAAAACGCAGCTATCTTGCTTGCACAGACTAAATGGAAACACGTCAATAAAAGTATCATCTTAACTATTTATAGTACACATACACGTCACTTCCGCAAGCATCATGGTTGGAAATCATAAAGAACATCTCGGTAGGTATTAATCACGGAAAGCATCACAGTACGTAACCACGAAAGCACCACGGGTAGGTTATCATGGTAGGTAACTACGCAAAGCAACACGATAGGATATCAAGGAAAGCATCACGATAGATAGCCACGGAAACCATCACGATAGATAATCACGGAAACCATCACTATAGGTTATCACGGAAACCATCACGATAGGAAATCACTGAAAGCATCACGATAGGTTATCACAGAAAGCATCACGATAGGTAATCACAGAAAGCATCACGATAGGCAATCACAGAAAGCATCACGATAGGCAATCACAGAAAGCATCATAGTAGGTAACCACGGAAAGCATCACGATAGGTTATCACAGAAAGCATCACGATAGGTAATCACAGAAAGCATCACGATAGGCAATCACAGAAAGCATCATAGTAGGTAACCACGGAAAGCATCACGATAGGTTATCACGGAAAGCATCACGATAGGTAATCACGGAAAGCATCACAATATGTTATCACGGAAAGCATCACGATAGGTAATCACGGAAAGCATCACGATAGGTAATCACGGAAAGCATCACGATATGTTATCACAGAAAGCATCACGATTGGTAATCACAGAAAGCATCACGATAGGTAATCACGGAAAGCATCACGATATGTTATCACAGAAAGCATCACGATTGGTAATCACAGAAAGCATCACGATAGGTAATCACGGAAAGCATCACGATATGTTATCACAGAAAGCATCACGATAGGTAATCACGAAAAGCATCACGATAGGTAATCACGGAATGCATCACAGGTAGGTTAGCACGGTAGGTAGTCACGCAAAGCATCACGATAGGTTAGCACGGTATGTAACACGATATGTAATCACGGAAAACATTACGGGTAGGTAATTACGGACAGCATCACTTAAGCATATGTCAAACAACACGAAAAGTACTTTGACACAGCATCTTGAGAATCTTACCTTATTGTATATTTTGCAAAATGACCTATAATTGCCCTTTCCCTCAGTTGTAAACCAAAAAACTGAGTATCCAAGCCATGTTGTGTTAGTGGGAACGTCTGCATCAAAAACAAGCCATACATCATTGAAAAACGTCAAAACAGAAACGCATCGTACAGAAACCTGATTTCTCGTTTACACAAAAGCTCTCTAACCACAAAGTTTGCAGGCACCAACAAAGCAAGTACAAGTACCGCAAATATTTTTTCAAACAATTTTTCCAATAAGTTGCGCTTTTTAACTCACTGTGTCAAGCTTGCTACTGCCGCCTTGGCGGTTACGCATACCAATAAATACATTCTACCCCAAATATCTCATGAGGAGGCAGCGTTGCTCAGTGGTTAGGGTGCCGGATTTGCATGCGGTTATCCCGGGTTCAAATGCCACTCTGGCCACTGACAGGATTTGGCTTCGGTGATCCCAGAGTCAAATCCACCACGCTTGTAAATAGCCGACTGGTCTGCCTCCGACCAGTTGGGATTTTTAACTGTAGTCGTATTTGTTTAAACGTGTCCCCATTAGCTACCTCAAGCTAAATACTTTGACACGTAAATAAAGTTTTCTATTTTTTTATTATTATTTTTTATTTATGCAATCTTATTTGAACTGCGTTATGGAATAAAAAATCTATAACTGAGGTCACGTGACTTACCTGTGGCAGGCGCCCAACTTATGTAGGCAGAACCATCGCGGTAAACTACCGAAACATTGTCCGCTTTTCCTAGATCTCCCGTACCGTATGTTGATTGCCATGTAATTTTAAAACACTTTGTACCTGTTAATATGTGCCAAAGAACGATACAATTACCTTGTGACTATTGAAGGTACTGTGCGTGACCACAAATAGTAAGATAAATTGTGATGTTGCGTGACCAAATGTAGAGTAGGTACTGTTGAATGCAAGATCTAGGTACTGTGCGTGACCACATAAAAATAAATAGTGTTATTGCGTAACCACATGTAGAATAGGTGCTATTACTACGTGACAAAAATAAATAGATACTGTCACTGCTTGACCAATGCATGCAAGATCTAAGTACTATGCGTGACCACATAAAACAAACTTGTAAGGTAGACAGTATTACTGATAAAATCTTACGTTGAAAAACCGGAGGGTCGAATTCCTTTTGTTTTGTCCTTTGCTGCAGATCCTTGGTTTTAAGAGTAGAACCTGTTAAAAAGATGTGAAAGCGAATGTTATCATTCGTCCAGATTCAGATTCAGGCTCTTTTTTCTTTTTATTTGCTACTGCTGTGACATAATGTATGCGCCGTAATGGCTGCCATGAATTTTATAGTTGTGTTTTATTTTCTGTTTTTTAACATCTTATACGGCCAATCACATCAAGTTAATTGATGTTAAATTTATGTGTGTTTTATTTAATCAATTTTATTTTAAGTTAGTTTAATAGTAGAATGTAGACTGTAAACAGCGCATCTGAACATTTTTTGTAATTTGCGCTTTACAAGCTTCATTATTATTATTATTATTATTATTATATTATTATTATTATTAGCTGTAATAGGAATTTATAAACTACACAACTGTCAAATAATCTTCCGCATCAATGCACAGACTCGTTCATGAAACTATGTTTTAATTTCAGAGGGGCGCTTGGGGACTCTTCTTTAACCTAAAATCAACTTTTGTCAAAAAAAATCTTTACCTTAGTGTAAAAACGATATTAAAAAAATTCTTGTTATCGCGCTGACTTTCCGAGAAATTCGAGTTTAAAACACGCTACTTGCCGCATTGTACCAGCGGCTCAGAAAAAGGGGTTAAGCGGAGAGAGATTGAGGCTATGGCAGCAAATACAGGTAAGAATTGGCTCGGACTGAAAAACTCATCATTGAAGTGAGATATCGCACACAATAAAGTTGTAACTTTCATTCTTGACTGTGTAAGCGAGCTTGTGACAACAAAAAGTGTTCACGCACTCGCTCGCTCCCCATAGCCTATGTCACATTTTACATTCGTTTACCGCTGACAAGGCGATAAGTGCCCACACTCAAAACCCCAAACGACCCAAGCGTGCACATACAAACTGGAATTTCTCAGAAAATCAGCGCAACACAAGAAAAAAAATTTTAGATATATTCTCAACACCTTCAAGAATTCATTTATAAAAACGTTGATTTTAGAGCTCAGTTCCCCTTTTAAGGACGAAATTCAGTTGATTCTTACTAAAACTACTTTAATTACAACTTGTCAGTACAAAATGATGACGATATTAATTCATTTGCTTTTAGTAACCAGAAAAGAAAGATGTTATATAAGGAATACGCATATACGTACCTTGGCATTCGTTTTTGCACCGTGTTATTTCCTCTTTCTGGAGTTAAAGAAAGTAGAATCACTATCTATAATGCATAATCCCAAAGCGTTTAAAATGGTAAAGCGACTCAGCCTTGAAAAAATAGACAGACTGAGAAAAAGATACTGTTACTGATGGTGGTGATGATGATGATGGTGATGGTGGTGGTGATGATAGCGATGATGATGGTGGTGATGATGATAGCGATGATGGTGGGGATGATGATGATGATGATAATGATGATGCCGATGATGATGATGATAGCGATGATGATGGTCATGACGATAGCGATGCCGATGATGATGGTGGTGATAATGATGATGATAGCGATTCGATGGTGGTAATGATGTTGATGATAATGATGCCGATGATGATGATGATAATGATGCCGATGATGATGATGATGATAATGATGCCGATGATGATGATGATGATAATGATGCCGATGTTGATGATGGTGATGATGACGATAGCGATGATGGTGGTGGTGATGGTGATGATGATAATGTTGCCGATGATGATGATGGTGATGATGACGATAGCGATGATGATGGTGATGCCGATGATGATGATGATGATGATGCCGATGATGATGCCGATGATGATGATAATGATGCCGATGATGATGATGGTGATGATGACGATAGCGATGATGGTGATGGTGATGGTGATGATGATTATGATGACGACTATGATGATTACATTTATGATGATAATGATGGTGATGCTGTAGTTGATGGTTATGGTAGTGATGGCGGTAATAATGATGATAGCGACGATAAAAGTGATAGTGACGATGATGATAGTACTGATGTTGATGACGGTAACAACGTAATTGGTAATGATGCTGATGATGATGATCATGATGACGGTGACGTTGATGATGTTTATAATCGTGCTACTAATAACGGAAATGGCAGTTCTAGGAAAAAGTCCACTTCCAAGTTAAATCTATTTTCATTTTCTATTCCTTTGCCGTGGGCGACGGAAGATTTAAAGTGAGGAAAAACGGAAGAACTTGGAGGCTGGTAGGCTGTTTCACACAAAACCTATTTTTCTTACGCGTCAGTTTCTAGACGGTTCCATGTTGCACGATGTTTGAAACTTCTCGATGACGCTCGCCAACCGAAAAATCATTTAATTAAACAAAGCTTTTTCTTGGTCAGAGTTTTTATCTCCATATGCGTCATTTCCTGGCGCTCGGAAAACTTCAAAGAAAAAACTTTCAGTCGAGTTGTGACCAGAAAATGTTGATAAAAGATAATTTTCACAAGGTTTTTCCCAAATCGAAACTCAAAACTAACTTTGAGGTAGCAAATATGATCAGTCTGACGGCCTTAAATCTGGAGTGAGCGGCGTAAAAGACCATTTTATCAGATACGACTTAATCTGACTTACTCGCTGACGCAAATCCTGTGTGTCGAGTGAATAAACTAAACGACAAAAAATGTGTAATAAAAAATCGCTTTTTGTGCTTTCTTCAACCAAGCATTTTGCTTTTATTTTACGATCAATGAATATAAAAAGTTTAAAATTCTAATGAAACAAATAATTACGTAAAAGACTTATTTAAAACAAAAAAATTTGAAGATTCTCATAAAATGTCAAAGAGTTATTTACATTTCGTTTCAGCATAAATTTGAAAGGACACTTTCTCGAAGAAAGACAGGTGTTGAAAAAAACTTTGGGTTTTACAAAATGACGATTTAAGATTCCTATAACTCAGTTTTACATTTACTTCCTCGTTTGCGTAACCAACAATTTTGAACCAAGTGATGAAACCCTATAAAGTGACCATTCATTTTGCTTCTCTTGAAGAGTAGAAACGATTGGTGTTATTTACTCTAACTTTTGAACCAGTCGATGAAACCCTATAAAGTGACCATTCATTTTGCTTGCCTTGAAGAGTAGAAATGATTGGTGTTATTCATTCTAACTTTTGAACCAGTCGATGAAACCCTATAAAGTGCCCATTCATTTTGCTTGTCCTGAAGGGTAGAAACGATTGGTGTTATTCATTCTAAATTTTGAACCAGTTGGTGAAACCCTATAAAGTGACCATTCATTTTGCTTGTTTTAAAGAGTAATCAATTTCAACCAAGTCATTTTTAATTACTCTCTCTATCATTTGAAATGCTAAACGATTTGAAACCCCTACAAACTCATTGATTTCGACATTTGACAAAAAATTAATCTTTTCAAATTCAGAAGTTGACGTTTTTCACGACATTTTGAGATTTTATGGTTTTCAGCGAGCCCCATTGCAAAGAACAAATGAAAATTATCGAGCGAATCATGTCAAACGCAAATATTGGTTTTACCTTCTTAATGCAAGCTCTAAAATAATGTCGAAAATGCGAATGCTAAACTATTATGGTACCGTCCAACAAACGTTAGTGTCATCTTGAAACAATTTATTACTTTATTGCAAAAGATAAAGAGACCTTTAATTGTTTAATGAGCCTGTGATTTTGACAACCATCTTACCGTCTTTTGCTCTGTTATTAGCGAGATATTAAAGTGTCTCAATAAGCCGGGCCGTGTGATGTTTATTAAAATTTTGGAAAAATACTTGGGGTAAATCCCGGAAAATATTCGTAATTATTGAAGTACAAAACTTTTTCTGTTTTTCTTACACCCGATCATAAAACGAAAAAGCGTATTTTCTGTTTCGTTCATTTAATAGCAGTTTCGTTGTCATAGCAGCTTTGCTGTCATCGACGTCATTTGCGAGTAATGAAGAAACGCCGTTGGAAAGAGAAATCAAATTAACGTCGTTATCATCACCATCGTTGTCATCCTTATCACCATCATTATCATCACCACCATCATCATCATCATCATTATCATCACAGTCATGGCCAGCTGCCCATTGTCATCGCCGTCATTATAATCATTTCTATCATATCTCTCAACACACTCATTGTCATTATCAGCATCATTTATTTCATCACACTCACTAGTCACCTCCACCAAAACCACCACAAAAAAAAAACAGAAAGACGGCGAGCAAGGCCAACCACTTTACAGAGCGACACGAACTTATTAATTTGACCTTAGTTAAACGAGTCTTAATGGTTCGGAACGCCAAGCATTTTTTGAAGACGTCTCGTCCCCGGGACCTCATTCACGTATTTTGATGACAGGTAGGTCTTAAGGATAAAATTTTGGCCAATGGGATTTTGGGGTCTATAGAAAGCGCCACGATTTTTAAGGGGGTTGTGAAAAACACAAGGTTTACTTGGGCATCAAATTTTACTTCATTTCAAATTAACAACAACATACGTGCAAATTCTTGAGTATGCTAAATAGAGTAGAGATTTCCTAGAACTGACGAACTCTGAAGTTGGGTGATTTTTGGGTACACAAAATATGAACCTATGTAAGGACTTCACCGCCGTTACAATGTCAGAGTGCCCCCCCCCCCCCGGGGGCGTCTTCCATTACTCGAAAAACTGAAGGTCAACATCGGTTATCATAAGGAAAACAACACTTGATCTATAAATCTATTATGGGACGCAAGACCAGCGCCCCTTCTAAGAAGCAGCTGCAGCCAATATCAGTGAACAACTGTTCCGCCTACGCTTGCTACAAAGTAAAGAAAAACTTTATAATAAGAACAGCTTTATAAGAACAACGAGGCTCAGATTGGCCAAAATTTAAGAACAGTTTAAGAACAAGCTGAGGCTCGGACTCGATAGCTATTTTTTTTTGAAAACTTTACTGAACTTCGATCTTTATCTGAACATTAAAGAGTAAACAAGAAATGCTTCGCAGTCAGTGATCACTGGAAATCGTCTCGGGGAAAAATTTCGGCGAATCCGCGATAAATTCGCAGGGATAAATTGGCCAAATTTGTTTTCCAATGCAGCCATAAACAATGCAACACTTTGGGCTTAGTTTTTCTTCGATTTAAAGATACATAGAAATAAGAACAAGTCAAGAACAATTTTAGGCTTAAACCGCCACAAAATTAAGAACAATGAAACCCAGCCAAATTTACTGGTTCTTGTAAAAAAAAAAGCGTGTTATGTCACTAGTTGTTGATAAATACTAAGCAAGGAAAATCAACCAATATCATTGGTGGAAAGAGCTACTTAAATGGCCATTTTGGAAGGATGGAGAGCTAAACACTAGCGCAACATTTGTATGTTGAGGGCTTAAATGAAAATTATTGATTTCGCATGGCCATCTACATATATCACTTCGCCATTTAATCACATATCAATCCCAACCTCCATAGATACACTAGTTCTGTAAAGTATCTTTCAACCAGTGGCGATTAAGTTTTTCTCATTGGTATCGATAACACTTTGATGAAAACCGTGAGAGGGTCTATTTTGATCAACCGGGCAAATATCGTAACATGAAAGTGCATCACGTTTTCAATGGGAGAAAATTGACGCTTTTACAGCCTGTGTGTAAGCGGAAATAATCGTGGGTGACAAAAACAAAACAATCAATATTCTAGCTTTGAAGAAATATATTTCTATAAAAATCTTTAGGAAAAATCTTTACGAAGTTAATTATAATAACAACATCTAAGTATAACCATAAATATTAAATTTTTTTTTAGGACGGAGATAAAATTAAACCAAGAAATAAGACGATTCGAAATTTGCTTATTATATAATTGAGTGGATAGAAATATTGAGTCTAAGAATCAATATCGAAATATAGTTTTGAATGATTAACGAGATACGGTACGATAGCGCACGATATGTCGGGACTTATTTAGCAGTAGTTCACAACTTGAACTAAATCAAGCCAGCAATCTATACGTCAGTCGATGCGTCGTAGCGTCCAGTTTAACGAACAAAACCCAAATATATCAAATGGATTTTTTGATTTTATGATGATTTAGCAAAAAACGACGGAATAATAGTCGGCCCTAGACCTGTTAAAAATGGTTTCACATCAACAAAAATTAGCAGGGTAAGGGTCAGCTGCGGTGTTGGCGACAGAAAGACCCGCTGATATCGCTCATGACGGACTGTAAACAAGAGGTTGAACTTATAGTAGCTCGCTAACACGGATAATATATATTTACATATATATATTATCCACAAGTATCTTCTGGTCCACGATATTCTTTAATAATTATAAAATTAAGCACAAAAGGAAAAACCAGTTGTCAATTTTAAACACCAAAATTAAAATTGACAACTGCTTTTTCCTTTTATATATAAACATATACTTTACCCCGAGCTCAATAGTCCCAGTCAGTTATCAACATGTAACTTCTCCTTACAAGACATATGAAAAAAATTCATTTGGTACTGAGCAAATGAGAATTGATCTAACAAAGCAAACTGCAGTTGATTAAAACTAATATTCTCCCAAGCTTTTTCAATGAATAGTATGAGCTCTCGTTGGGAGAATATACAAGTACAACTGGGACTGGAAGGGCTAACTTTTATAAAGTATAACAATGAAAGTCGAAAAGTGCCACTGTTAATAATTCTTGGCCAAGGAATTATAAAAATAGAAGGTTTTTATCCATTGTTAGAAACCGCTCCAATATATTTGTAAAAAATAGTGAAGAGTGGTGCTCACTGCAAGGAAGTTTTTTTAAAATTTTGTTTGTGTTTTAAATATCTATATTTTAAATCGAAACAAATAAACATCTCAGTTTTCAACATATACGAAGTCCGCTTTACAATTTCTTGTATTTTATCCGCTAAACGAAGGAAGTCTTTAATATCAATCATAATTTGCATAATTGCGCAATCCAGTAGAGCACGAGAAAGTGCGATGTCTCAAAAATATATGAAAAGTTGTAAGACTTTGCAAATGTAGTTTACACTCATGTTAAAGATAAACAGGTTTAAATTTCAAGAATAGAAGATTTTGAACTAAACTATCGTTGAGTTAAAACCAGGGCTTTGAACTTTATGAACTTCGAACTCATATTTATACGAAGTACTGTGACTTAATCACTTCATGGTGCCAGTGCTTGTCAAAGAGTAAAATTCGTTTAACTTTATCTCAATTTTGAATCTAGCTCAAGAAATAAAGTAAAGCTGTGAAAGAACATACTTGTTTTCTTGTTCCGCTTTCCTCGACGACTGATTTTCGCGTAAAGAGAGCACTCACACATTGGAAAATGACTAACAACGTTGATTCAACGAATGAAGCCATATTTTAAAATGTTCTTTCGGCTTTCCGTTTCTTTATTATTTTCATTCTTTCTGGAGTAGCAAAATGTGTAAATCTACTTGCGCTGATACGGTTTTCAAAATACAATCGTTGTTAATCATTTTGGATGGTATAAATTACTAGTTCATTAGACTATATGTAAGTATCTTGAAATTACACCTCCGAACTTCCGATTTGATCTGAACAGTAGGAAAAGCAAATATTATTTCATTCATTCAACAATTTGCCGCTGTTTTTATCGTGTTTTACCAATGAAAACATCAAGAACTAAATTGCTTTGAAGTTGGTATTAACAGTTATAAAGGGTCGAAAGATAGAAACTTTTAAAAAAAAATCTAAAAAAAACTTTAAAACAAAACAAATTATGTAGGGGTTGCGCTCACTATTAAAGATAAACAAAGTTAAAACTTTTATAATAAACAAACTCCAGCAATGTTATCAAGATATATAAAGTTATCGTCTTCCTGAATATACAAAAATACTGTCCGTTTTGCAAGGCCTTTCCCGGTAACAAACCTCACACCATTGATCAGTACAATGTGATATGTTTTACAGAAAGCCAAGCAGTCTGGGTTAAATTATTTGTCAAATCAACTCGCAAAACTAAATAATGACTCGAGAGTAAATTTAGCTGCGAGACACAAGTGACTTTCTCGTTGCGGTTGTTTTCAAAACTGCGAAGAGTTACTGAATAAATGTTTAAACATATTGCATGATGTCATTTCTATGCCGCTGGGTAGATCATATCGGCTTTGTAAAACCATTTTCCGAGAAAATATTCAGTTGGTGAAGCTTCATACCGGACAAGCGCGGACAGAAGACCCCAGCAACAATGGGTTCGAAGTTGTGTATCTTTATTTTTGCTCGTAAGAACAGCGAAACAAAACATGTAGTGTTAAAATCTGTAGGTCGAAATGTATAATTTTCTTACTTACAGAGAGATTTGTCGAGTTGAGCTTTTGGCCAGTGTTACGTGTGCCCAGTTTCCGGTAGCAATTTTCCTTACACCATTCAAGTTTTGATTTTTCGTCAGTTCGGTCGCTGAGGCATCTGTAGCTTGTTAGTTGTACTAGGTTCAAGAACAAGCAGACGATAATTCGCAGATTTAGCAGCATCTCTTCCCTATTAAAACCGTACAACGAGACACGGTTCTGTCAAAGCAGGCTCCAGCGCACGAATGTGTCACTGTCTTTTGTAATGATTAACCTGAATGATTTCTTTGTTATCGTACCCAGGCCGTCAATATAGAACGGTCAATATCGGGCGGAAGTGCGAATGGGTTGACCGGAAAAAAACGGAACTAAAGAAGAACGACCTGACAAATGAAATTCAAGTTATAGTTACACTGAATCTAAGTAAACACTGAGTCTAAAATGCGTCTACATTATTCGTAATTCATCATTAGAGAGCTTAGCATCGGACGTTCGGGACAGCACCACAGGCGGCCAAGAGTGACGTCATTAATTTGAATTAGATTTCCAACGGTCGCTCTAAACTGATTTTAAAAACCGACCAGAATTGTCTTAAATTTTGATAGATACTATCCAGAATACATGATTAAGACGGTAAGATAAAAGTATTTTGCTTACCTTGTGTAAATTGTAGTGTTTGTTGTCATTTAGATGGGCTTCGCTAGCCGCATGAACCCATCTGAATGACAACAAACACTATAATTTACACAAGGTAAGCTTTTGAATTGGCCGCCTGTGACGACACGAAGGGCGGAAACGCCGGTGTTACAGCATATCTGGACCCCCCCCGCAAATTTGGACCCTGGTCCTGATCTCCTAGCGGATTTGGACCCCCCGGTCCGAATCTGCTAGCGCATTTGGACCCCGATCTGCGGATTTGGAACCCCAAAAATTGAAATTTCATCGGTCCAAGTTTCAACTTCTGATCTATTTTTTGTTAATTTAAACTCAAAGGCAAGTTGCCTAGACTAAATTTATTACATTCTTTCGGTGCTTGACTTTTTGAATTCCCCATCGACACGGACGCGTCTTTTATCCGATATATCGATGTCTATATCGTAGGATACATGTACGATGTGTAGCAGAAATAGACACGCATTGACAACAGACGGAACTGCAAACTTGGGGTTTGCACTCAGTGCGCTGTAGCAAAAATCGGCTGAAACTTTTCACGAAACTTTGCTGTGAACCAAGCCGACTTGAATTATCTATAGTTTTCTTAAAAACAAATGGTTGCAAGAGTTCGAGATATATTATAATGAATGACAGATGTATAAACTCGCGCTGCACAAAGTTCTGAGAACCAGATTTGACAGTATTTAACTTTACCCAAAATATAAATTTTTTACACTGTAGAAAACGAAACGTTTTTGTTCCTTGTTATTTTATAAGACAATGCAATTAGTTTACATTGTATTGTTGAAATCGGCGGTTAACCTGCAGCTGGCACGGCGGCGAGTGAAGCGGAATAGCACAAAGGCGGTGAATAGCCTGCGTAGCAAGCACAAA
>JAOBAT010112556.1:0-14353 GCA_026413305.1 Hydrozoanthus tunicans
CCCCCCCCCCCCCCCCCTCCCACACTGTCCATATTTAGAAACCTCCGAGAGGCCATGTTCAAAAATGTTTGTGCAGGAAGCTAATAAAACCCCTGTAAAATGTTTTTGAATGATTCAAATTAACCACAATGGAAGGTTTCAATATCAAAAAAGGTCGAGCACGTTAGATTACATACGAAAGTTCTAAACACTTATCCTTGTATAAATTGTCACACTCTACACTCAAACTAAAGAATGTTACCTGAAACGGAAAATTTACATAGATATGCAATTGTACTGAAACAAGGAAAATTCTTTAATACTTTCATTCTACTAGCTCAAGAAATTTTATCAATATGTTTTAACTTAATTTATTTACGTTACAGCTTGCTGTGTTTTTCATGCTCTAATAAACAAGTTACAATGATACAGTTATAACAGTAAAACAAATGTTCTTAATACTTTTACTTTTTTATTGCATTGCTTATATTAAAAGCAATTCCCCTATAATAATATAAGACCTAGAATTTATATTGGACAACAATACCGAAAAATTAAAAAATAACTGAGAAATATCCTCACTTGAACTTTAGGTTAACTTTGGTTTAAACATTATTATTGTTATTATTATCAGTAAATTATTATTTATATCACAGCGAACTAAACAGGAAAAATAATCATTTCCAGTAAACACAGACTGATCAATAAAGACAAATTCAAGGAGCCATTTTGTCAAACTCTTAAAATGTACTCGTTATAACACTGAATACCAACAAAACGGTAAAATCTTTACCAGATATCAGGAAGATAGTTTGTATCATAACGATCGAGATGCTTTCTCAATATACCTAACTTTTCATTCAAGTTATGACATCAAAATTGCCAAAACCTGCTTCTACGTAAACCAAACCCCCTCCCTTGAAACCCCTGCCTTCGGCATTTGCTCGTTCCCAACACAGATAACCCTTGCACGAACCCCAGTTAGGTAATATAATTGTATAGTTATATACAAATCCTCCCCTCCCTATATTTCCATATGAAAAAAAGTAATATTTTTTCATCATACAGTTGGATTTTGATCTCATTTTGTTACTCAACGAACCAGTAAGACCTAACTCTGTAAATTCTTGTCAACATGAGTGCCTTAGCATTTGAGGGCTTTCTGCATGCGCCACCGCAGTCTCTCGAATTGTTTTAGGCTAAACAAGTCGTAACAGTCCGAACCCGGCAGGGTTTTGAGACGAAGTGAAGGAAGTTTGAATCGAAGTACGTTAGTACGTCAAACTTCAGCCGTAAATCATCAAAGCTTGGATTAGGGTCGTTAATTTGTTCCAGTGTTAACGTTGCGGAGAGGGTTTATATACAATTCTGACGAGCCTAATGCCTCAGCTAGAATGGACTCGATCTCTCAACAAATCCGGCTATACATTCAAAATGTAGTTTGACCAAACAAGGTAATGGAACAACCATTCACGCCAGTAGTTCTAGAGTCGCGTGTCGTCGAGTGTGTTGTCATGCTTTTCCACGTAGTAGGGAGCAGTACGTCCTGCCGGGGCTTCTTTTTGCTGATTAGCTCCTGTTGGAGTGGTGCAGCTGGTTAATGAGTTGGCATGGGGGCGGGATACCACTGTAGGGAGGGTCCTTGTACTGCCGTTAAGAGTTAAGCTCGATTCAGCGCTGCGAAACTCCTTCATACAGCACCTTGCCACGAGACTGAAGAATTCCTCTCTGAAACTGCTGTTGAACACAATGTACAAACACGGATTGATGGCGCAGTTTGCATGCGCGATAAGAATCATTAGCAGGAACACGGAGGTGGGAAAACCACAGACATTGGTGTAAAACACCATATAATGGAACACGTGAACGGGCAGCCAGCCAAGGGCAAACACTGTTACCATAGTTACAAGCATAAGTACCACTTTTCGACATTGTTTTTTGATTTTCTTCTCGTTTTCATCGCTCTTCACTCCGGGTACTTTACGCAACCAGAGGAATCGGATGATAGAATAATAAAAGATCACTATGGTAACGAGAGGAAAAGCATAAAAGATGACGAACTTCATGTTGAACTCAACTTTGTTGATCGTGTTTGCTGTGTGTTGATCTAAACTCCATCGTGGGATGCAAAAATGTTGTCCTTTGGCTACGATGGACTTCATTTTCACAAGTTCACCAGAGGAAAACAAACATGACACCACCCAAATAGCGGCTATCGCATAAAAAACTTTTCGTCTCGAGAGGGGCCTTTTCAGCACGTGCACAATGGCCAAATATCTATCCACAGACATAACACTGAAAGTAAAAATTGACGTTGCTATAGAAACGACCAGTGCGAACTCCTTAAATTTGCAGAGGAAAACGCCGAGCCCTCCGCCGTCGAGCCACAGAACTTCAAACCAGATGTAATAAATGGTAAACGGAGCTGCTGCAAAACCATAGATGATGTCACAAACAGCCATGTTGACAATGAGCAAGTTGAAGGGGACTCGATTTGTTATGCGTATCCGGACGACGTATATGATGATAGAGTTTCCAACAGTGGCGACTACAAACAATATTGCATAAGCTACCGTTAAAACAATGGCAGAGGCTGGGGACATCGGTGTAGACAAGCACCTTCCCGCCGTCTGGTTGGTTCCGTTAAGGGCTGTGTTGTTTATCAGACTCATCTACGAGAATGAAAGGAATACATGATCATTATGCAGTTGAGTTTGTTATGCAGTTGAGCTTCTTTTGAAAATGAGGAAAATTCAAAGACACTGTATTCATGATGAGCTCGTTCTTTTTGGTACTAAAACAAACATGAGCTTAGTGATCCTGTGAAAATAATGAAAATAGGTTTTACTATTGTTGGTATATACTGTAAAATTTGATTCTTATGCAAGAAATTTATCCGTGGTAGAAGCCATATTGACGGTACATAAATGAATTGTCATCAACAACGACGCATTTAAAAGCAAGGGAGATCAGCCTGATAACTCCCAAGGTAGAGTGTATACAAAAAGAAAACAACTTACATAAATGCACAGCTTTCAGCCTCAGTTGTAGTGTAGCTGTCTCATTCAATTTGCTACTCTATTAGAAACCTACTGGTTTTTGGAACCCACACACATTAAGTAACATAAATGGCATACATGGTGGTAATATGTTGTGGTCAAAATATTGTTAAAGTTAACATAATAAGATGTTTTTAGAGTGTCGGAGAATCTGCGGGTGACATCAAAGTTTTCAACAGTTTTAAAAATGGTTTCGTACTCGAAACTCAAACTATCGGCAATTGGGATTTTTCAGTCAACCTTATGACAAAAACTATCGAGAGTTTCAGAGAGCTACGAGTATGCATTAATGCAGAAACAACCGAAGAAAGAAACTCCATGTGATTATGTTTCCTATGGGTTTGTTAGTGGTGATAAACTTCAAGCAATTCACGCAAACTGTATAAAGTCAACTTCTCTTTCTTGCAATGTGCACATAGGTTATTCAATTTTCGCTGATTAACATTTTCATCACCTCAAGTATGGGAAACCGTTACTGCCAAAAGGCATCAAACTCCACAACTTTTACAAAATCTCGACAAAAAAACTCGGAGAGTTCTATATATTTTAAACTAGGTTCTCGGAACAACAGGAAGACCTATTTTTTGCATATCTATCTACATCTATATCTACGCATTATTAAATCAGCAAAAACTCGTGAGATTCAAACAACTGTAAACCACCTAGATCAAACTAAAACGATGGAAAACCTAAAAAGGGAACTTCAAATAAATACTGAAAAAAAATGATATGCAAATGAGTATTGAAAACAGACTAAAACTATTCAAGGACGTTAAATCCACAAAATCCTTGGTAACGGAAGTAAAATCAATGGTTGATCGTCGGATGAAAAAAAATTAAAGGGGTCTTCTCGGCGCTTACTACAGGCCTATACTGGATCAGTGTTCTCGGCGCTTACTACAGACCTATACTGGATCACTCTTCTTGGCGCTTACTACAGGCCTATACTGGATCAGTGTTCTCGGTGCTTACTACAGACCTATACTGGATCAGTGTTCTCGGCGCTTACTACAGGCCTATACTGGATCAGTGTTCTCGGCCTTACAACAGGCCTATACTGGATCAGTGTTCTCGGCGCTTACTACAGGCCTATACTGGATCACTCTTCTTGGCGCTTACTACAGGCCTATACTGGATCACTCTTCTTGGCGCTTACTACAGGCCTATACTGGATCAGTGTTCTCGGCGCTTACTACAGGCCTATACTGGATCACTCTTCTTGGCGCTTACTACAGGCCTATACTGGATCACTCTTCTTGGCGCTTACTACAGGCCTATACTGGATCAGTGTTCTCGGCCTTACAACAGGCCTATACTGGGTCAGTGTTCTCGGCGCTTACTACAGGCCTATACTGGATCACTCTTCTTGGCGCTTGCTACAGGCCTATACTGGACCAGTGTTCTCGGCCTTACAACAGGCCTATACTGGGTCAGTGTTCTCGGCGCTTACTACAGGCCTATACTGGATCAGCGTTCTCGGCGCTTGCTACCGATGTATGCTGTATCAGCTAGGTTTTACGGGACTTTTATGTCTATACATGAGTGTATCTATTACATGAAACACTCACAGTGACCGTGGAGCTTATTTTGGATTGGTGGGGCTAAAATTTTACTGATACCAAGTCGTTTTATGAGCGCCGAAAGCGCGGGCTTTCCGGAGCCGACGGGGGACATGCTCCCATATAAAAGATTGAAATTTCGAATCTCTGCGATCGATGGTAACGCGTTTATTTCTATCAGCCCAAACAAAACTTTGTCAAAGGCATCGTCAGTTTCTGTTTTCTTCGAAAAAATCATCGGTGGGGCCATCCATACCCGTAGCTCCGCGGTCCGTTATACGATAGCAGCTTTAATGACTGACATTGTAACGTTTTAAAATAACAAAATCAATGGTCATCAGTATTTCTAAACAACAATAGAAACAATAATAGCGAGAATGGTAATAATGGTAATACAAAATATTGATGAGTTTTGTTTCAAACTGTCGATGTTTAAAATTTTTGATGGCTTTCACGGCCATTTTTTAGCATGAACTTACTGTACGAGGAAATTTTCAGACTCTATTCGTTTTGTTTTCGTTAGGTGCCGCGTTCAAAAGCACACCCCAAAATCTTTCCAACGAACCCGATTTTAAAGAAGAAATCCGATCATTTTTAAACAAAATGAATTCCCCGAAAAAAGGCAAATATTTTGTCGTAAACTTAAACCGAACGGACCTCGTGGAAGGGCTGATTTTGAAACCAATTCCTAAAGATAGGTGCTTATACTGTACACGAATTGTTTTCAAACAGCAGCCCCCTCCTCCTATTTTGATTTGTTTAAGTCATGTAGTTTCAAAGCCTTTTACACTTGTCGTTTTTAAGACTTACTCGCCACTTGAATCCAACCTGTTCGATGGTATAGAAGTACAAAGTATGACTCGAGCAACAACTTTTTAAAGACTTCTTTATAATCATATTTGGAAGATATATATAGGATATATTCAGAATATAGAAAATGCCAGAAACAAATCTGCTGTCCGCGTTGATGATTGATTATCTAGCTAAAAAACGCTTATTTGTGTTGAAAAACGTTTTCGTTTCAAAATGATGCCACAATATTAGCCTAATTTGGCTTTTTTAAACAAAATTTGAAACCGAAAGGATCCAGGAAAGTATTATAATTTTCTTGATGAAAATCAGTTACTTGATTGAGCGTTGAAATCAGTTTTAAGATTAAGTGAAAAAATTACGTCGGACTTCAGTTAAAGGCCCGGATTTAGTTCTAAAGTCAAGTAACCTATCTCCCTCCCTACGTAAAGATTCGTCTGTTAATGTCTCTCGCTGTAAGTTGTATAATGAAGTAATTGAAGATTTTACCTTCGTTTCTCCTTCAGTTTCAACCGAGTTCGTTTACGTTGATTAGGAATAATTTTGAAGTTTAGTTGATTTTCTTCTGCCACAATGAAAGCCAAGTGTTTACTTAAACGATATTTCTGTCAGATCGAGGACCAAGATGTTCCTGACGAGTACAAAGGGGGAATATCACAGATTATGACCTAGTTCAAACAAGAATTTAGAATTACGAGACACACGCTGCGATTCTGCAATTACCTTACTGAACTAAAACAGCACTTTTTTAACAGCCTTCGCCGCGAGACCTCGAAACAGGCAAACACGTCGATGCAAACAAGCTCTTCCTAAATAGTTATGTTTGTTCTTTCATGTTGCCGGCTTGAGGCGCTTCCGGCATGCCGACCAATAAATAGCTACCTTAATCAATAAAAGCGTTCAATTTTTGTCAATTTTTCCTGCATGGATATGTATGAATTGATGTTTCCAGATAGCGTTTGGATTGTGAACAAATTAAAAGCCATTTATTAATGCATATCTTGGAAGGAGACAAATTACAATTTAGTCAAAGGACAATATTCCTTACAGTTGCTTACATTCTCCTATTGGGACAAGTAGATCTGATAAATACTCAGGCTTTTTGACAAATAAAAGTTGTTTTTCAATTGTTTTGCTACTCGTTTCTGCAGCGAGAGTTCAGTAGGATCATATTTCACAGCTTTCCATCAAAACACACGGAAACCTGTATGGGAGCCACACAGTTGAGCAAATATCAATACTTTCATGAAACAATGACACATATTTTGACAAAACACCTGCCCTAATCACATTTAAAGAGTGCGAATTTTTTTATTGATAATTTCTGTTCTGTAATTCTATAGAGTTTAGCATTATGTCAAATCAGTATAAATCACAGCTTCTCATTAAGTTCAGCTTTTGTTTCAAGTTTGTGTTAAACATAAAAAATTGTCACTGAACACGTTTGAGTCGTAAATTTTTAGAACAGTTCTGAATTCAATGGCAAATCAGTCCTAACAAAAACCAACAATAAACAGACCAACTCTTGAAAAATTTTACAAAACAAATACTAAGAGCTATTTCCTTGCAAGAATAACAACATTAATTTGGATAGTGCTATTTTCTGTTTTGTCATCATCGCTGTTTTTCATTGTGAACACAAACAGTTTCTGTTGGTAATTAACAGCAGTCGCAACGGATTTCGAGAGTCTCTTAATTTTACTCTTCTTCTCCGCGTCGCGCTATCACTCCCCAAGCCTTACCAAGCCTGCTTCTCGCTCTAATCCTATGTTTTGTTCAAACGTAACTTTCTATTAGTTATTCCAGGCTTAGAGTAAACCAATAAACCACAACAAAAATCTGTTAATTAACTTTACATCTGCGTGAATACGCATAGACACTGACTGCGGGAAAGAAAGCGAAGTGCTAACACACAAAACAGTAGGGGAGCCAGAAAACTTGTGAAGAATTTTTCTGCTACAAAAATCCAAGCCCTTAGAAAGCCTGCAAGAAAATTTGCCCGTTCACATCGCTCTTTGCCAGACTTAAGCACATCTTGTTTACACCTTTCCCGATATGTAAGTCAAATGTTCAAATAAAATAATCTAGAAATCCTTATTTGTCATTTACAATTCAAACCGAAAGCAGTTGGGAGTTTGTGTTTACCCGCTCATTTTTAATTTGCTTTTGAGGGCTATAATTGTAAACTATATTCATTTTTCACTGGCAAACAAAATGCTGGGGCGTACTGAAATTTGCAGAGATTGAAATCCTTGTAGGATTAGAGAAGTTTGGTCTAAGAAATAGCGTCCGATCTGCCATACTACAAACAAAACGATTATTTAACAATATTTGATGATGCAAAACCAGAATTGGTTTTGACTTGAATAAGGAATAAAGATTTCACTTCAGCTAAGAACCAGACGAAATTGATTGATAATCCCTAAGCTAATTCTTAGTTTAAAGCAAAATCAAAAAAAAAAATTTCTCTAATTCTAAATTATTTTATTTGGAAATACAAAAATTCCGATTTTGATGTTTTTTCAAACCGATCCATCAATCTTTCCCTTGCAAGATTAAAATAAACTAGAATAACAAGTATTAAGAGTGCCAACACAGCTACAGACAGTTTTGCCATTGTGCCGAGAGTAAGTGTAACTCCTGTGAACAAGTCGTGTCGTGCATAGTACAGAATCAGATAAAGCCGCTTTCTGTGTAAGTACAAACGGCACAACAAATTGGCACTCAAGCTTAGGTACTGAGGGGTCTTGGAACAAAGCATGCAGTTCTCATATGACTTGAAAAACAATCATTCGCTATGATTAGATAATTTATCAGTTTTAAAAGTCAAAAACGTTACAATTACTTGAAGCACAACTCAGTAAAGTGTTCTGTTGCTAAACGTAAGCAAAATGCGTGTGTATGTGTTAAGAATTTTAATTTCTACCATCATTCAGGACTTAGTATTTTCAGCAAAAGCATTAATTAACACTGTTTTGGAACGGGTTTGAGTCTTAATAGCACGCTAGCAAAAGGAAAAATAAATCGAGAATGCAAACGGGTGAAAACAGTGTAATTGTCTTGCCCTTGTAAATAATCTTGCAATTGTGGCTAATCATGACTCTGACATAAAGTCTGGCAGATTGTCCGGCGACAACTATAAGATGAAAACTTCACGAAAGGGTTACTCGAGGGTCATCATTGAGCCGATAAGCACGAATTGCCTTTCCTTCGAATAAGTAATCTTCAGTTATCAAATCAACTTGGTCAAACGACTGCAGGGGCGGGGTGATAGTAGATATTGTACATAAGCCACAGTGAGGATATTAAAAGCTTACTATGCTAATAAAAGCCAATAAAACTTTAAGGCTTGGGACAAACGTCGAATTTTTCATGAGTCGACGTTTGTCCCAGGCCCAAAAGTTCGTTATGCTTTCTAGTTAAAGTTTCGGATTTTCAGTATCTGAATTTTATTTTACCTAGGCGTGTTTCAAAAAAGTGCGTTAGAAATACTTTAAGAAACTCGTTACTATCATTGTTTCGTTTATTTCACAAAAAATCGATCGTAGACAAGCAATATACCCTTAGTTCTTTTATTTCGCGAAAAACAATCGCAGCCTCGACTTTCTTTCAACATGACTTGCACTGTGATTGGTTGGTTCTTGGTCATGTGCCCCTGATCAAGTTCAAATGATACAATCGCGCAGTTGTTGCCCGCGCGCCAAGTGCACCACCATTGGCTGGGAGCCAAACAATATCAACCCCTTCAAAAATATGCTGCACTTAGGACGATATTCACAATTGCATTTTGGAGACGGAACGAAGAATCAAACTACCGAGTAGAGCTCACAGGAAAGAACTATTTGTTATTGAAACAACAAAGTGGATTGAGTCTTGGAACCCGACGAGGCCTGTGAGTTTGAAGATATTGCTCTTCTCTACTCCTACAGAAACCAACTTTCAAGTCTACAAAGGAACACTCTCAGTGCCTAATAAGGAGTAGAACTCAGTTGAAATCGGGAGACTTTGACGCATTACTTTGTTTGGCTCGTACAACTCAGGCCAAACTGCCAACAAAAACACAAAGGCCTAAATGAAGAGCGAAGAGTCAAAGTCTTTGCCAAACTTGTGTTTGAAAGAAAAATAATGCCGCCATGAAGCTTTTGAATCTACAGGGTAGCAGTGGTGTTCTTCCTCTACCCCAAAGGACAATAAATGGTTTGAAACGCACAGAGACACCCAGAGGCAAGCGGAGCCGATCGGTCACTTTTAAATGATGCATGCATGGACCGTCACTTTTGCCGTCGACCCCCGTATAATACAAAAGAATACACTATTACGAATGCAACCTTACGGACAACGGGATCTATTAAGATACGGATTTTAGTGTCAAAAAACTTTGGATCCACTTGCAAAAATCTTAAGAGTACGCAATAGCCTGCACCTTAGCACTGTTGAAGTAGAAGTCCATATTGAAAATGACCGAACGGCTTCCAAAGCTAAAAGCGTACACCGCTTGACCCTACATCGAAGAACCGAGCAGTAAGTTGACCTATAAAGTCGGATAGGCACTGCAAAGGATTATTGGAATAATTAAGCCAAATAGCATGAGCTTGCGCTGGCCAGGCAAATGGCTGCAAGGCAGCAGCACCGCATGCTGTGAGCGACATATTTAATGTTTACTGAAAAGTCCTCTGACGCATGCTCCTGGAGGATGCAGACAACGCCTCCACCTCGCTAAATAGAAAGGTCCTTCTACACATTATCAGATATTTATGTCCACCGATGTCTATGTACGTCAGAAATTTTTATAGTTCACCAGTTTGTTAATTTGTGAAATAGAAATCTCGTCATCAGAAGGGACCACTCAGAGTTATCCCATGGAAACGTCAGTATATGCAAGGCGTTATTCCACTCTGGGAGATAATCAAACCTGCAGCTCTAGAGGTCTCAAAAATGAAACATGTATGCTTTGAAAAGTATCTGGGTGGTGCAGGTGAAATACTAGACTGACTGCGACGACCTGTTTTAGCTTGGTAAAAAGTAATAAGAAGGCACTAATTGCTGGCTCTTTACACTTAAAAACTGTGAGAGATAAAAAAAACTGCAGTGAACATTTTCAATGACGATGCCGCATGGTAGAAATCTTAAAATGGAAGTTGAAAAGGAGTCACAGTTTGGGGCCTTTGATTGATTGATTTATAGAAGACAGACAGACAGACACATCAATATACAGACAGACAGACACATCAATATACAGACAGACAGACAAACAGGCACATCAATAGACAGACAGACAGACAAACAGACACATCAATAGACAGACAGATAGAAAAACAGATACATCAATAGACAGACAGACAAACAGACACATCAATAGACAGACAGATAGAAAAACAGGCACATCAATAGACAGACAGATAGACAAACAGGCACATCAATAGACAGACAGATAGACAGACGAACAGACACATCAATAGACAGACAGACAGACAAACAGACACATCAATAGACAGACAGACAGACAGACAGACAAACAGGCAGACAGACACAGGTATTTATATAGTATATAATGTTTTCGTTTTCTGATTTAAGTACATGTTTTGTTCATTGTCTAATCTCAATGTCATTAAATAGATAGATAGAGAATATTTTTAGGGAAGGTCAATAAAACAATTAACCGAGGATGAAATATTGTTCTTTATCTCTTTTATAGTAACTAAACTTATTTTGAGCACGCATGTACACTTCTAAAAGGACCTCGAGGGAAAATCATCCGTTGCCATGAAAACGAGAGCACTCATACTAAAAACTCATCACCTCTATTGTACCAAGTACAAATACAATATTTTCTGTCAATAGAGTTTTGTTAAGCAAGACTGGTATAGGAAGCGAAATTAATTTTAGATTTTTTTTTGTTTTTCAGCTAGCAGGTGGATGTATCTAAGTGCCGGAGCGTTTAAATAAGATCTCAAAGCTCTGTGATGTCACCAGGTGGTGGCACAAAGAACCCCGTTTGAGGCAAAGGAGACAAGTCACACACAAAAAACAATTTTTCAAAGCTAGATCGGCAAGACCGGGTATCACTAAAACTGGTCTTCAAACCCTATCGTAACACGATCACGCGCTATAGCCTGTATATTCGTATGATACGCTGGAGAGAAGGTATAGCATGAAAACAACAAAACTTCACAACGTACATGGACGCAAAACAAAGTATCACCACAAATAATTGAGGTTAAACCAACTACAGTCGGTAATCAGCAAGAAACCCTGTTAGCCGTTTGATACGCCTATATTGGCCTGGGGCGATGGAATAATGGCTGGCGTAGTCGCAAAGACACTGCTTTTTCGACAGGCTTATTTATCAAAGTGATTTTACGAAAACATATACACTGAAATGCCTTATTGACCTTGAGAAAATCGTACTTATATAATTTACAAGGTTTTTCACTTGGCCTGAAGGCAAATGGCATTGCTGAAGACAGACAAACAGAAGCACAGCAAGTGTAAGTGATACTCGGATAGTAACAACCTTTATGTCGACCCACGTTCTTTTTATAACAACTGCAACTTTGTATGAACAACAAGGCTCAAATTTGCCGGCCAAAATTATAAGAACAACTACAGGCTGCGGCTTGGGCTGGATAGATATCTTTTTTGAACTCTACAGTGAGCTTCCAGTGATACAGAATGAATAAGAACTGCATCATTGGTTCTCGGGAAAATGAGTCCGGCAGCGAATCCGCGGAGATGAACTGAACCAGTTCGTTTTCCATTACATACATGACTTTAAGCTTAGTTGTTTGATTTAAACCGCACATAGAAATAAGAACAATTTGAGAATTAAATTGTCAAAAAACTTAAGAACAATGAGCCTTTGCCAATTGTACTGGTTCTTTTAAAAAAGCATGAACCTTTATATAGGCAGATTCACATCGATCATACATGCGTTGCAGTATATAAGATTTCTTACCGTATTTGAGGGCGTGTAACGTTTTCTCTACGGTGATTAAAGCCAATTATCTTTATTCTTTTCCAAACATTTCACCCTGACGGTTTAGCTTGTTCTCTTCAGCCTTTTCTCTTCACTTTGAAGATTCCACTTGATAAAACGCAGTTGTTCTAACCAAACTCTCAACTCCTCAGATCTACTGCGCGCTGATGAAGAAACAGTCTTTCGATAAATGGAGTTTATATGAAATATTAAAGGAATTTTCGTCATGAAAACAAAATTTCTTGCAAAAGGTAACCCATATACTTCAAGTTGCAGCTTACATCTTTCGAATCTTTCATAATTTACGTTCAACATTAACAAGTGAATCTTTAAAGTTCATGTTGATTTTGAAATTAAGACCATCATAAAAACCCGGTATCCGCTCTGCTTTGTTCATAACCAAAATTCAGATTGAGAAAGTTCGGTTGGCAATTACACTTGTTGAAAGACAGGAACTCTGATTAATAAATGTTTCTATAGTGATTGGTGCGTATAAGGCACTTAGCTTCATACAAATTCATAGCAAATTCGAAGGCACTATTTTTATTAACCATTTCCACATTATGTGTCCGTGATTAAATCTCTAGAAGACGCACCAAGTGCTAGACTAAACGACTTTAAAATCATCAAAAACTGCACGAAACAGATGTACTCCAACTTGCTTCAATTGTAAAACGACTGAATTCACATACAATTAAAACGCCAAAAGGCGCTTACAACAATTTACAATATATTCCACAGCTTTTGTTGTGACAAAAGAAGGGAAGGGGAGAGGGGAGGGGGAAGAAAGGGAGCATGGCGAAGGCGACAGGCATATTTTAAGGCTAGCCGCCAGTTTTCCCAAACATTTTCCGTTCTCAATAAATGCGGTATAGCCCACGAAAGGTAGTGTTGTCTCAAGCAGCCAGGGTAAAGATGCCTTCAAGATACCGTAACTACACATTAGCAGATAATCGCAGAGTTTTTAATTACGTGCATGGCTATTTTATGTTTAATTTGTATTTTGGGACGGTATTTGCGTCAGTGAGTGACAACAAAATAAAAATATCACACAAAAAGCTCGGAACAGAAATTCAGATGCTATTCTTGGCATTCGTAAGACTGAACCAGTTTAAAAACACATTGCTTGTAATTTTTGATACTTCTGACACATGGCAGGCTATCAATTTGTTTGACCCGACAAAGCCATATTTGAATTCGGAAAGAAGAGCGAGTCTCTAAGATCATTTATGGTGCTCTGTATTATATACTAATGATTCGGCTAGAGGCATGACTTGCGTGAACTGGGGCCTTCTAACACTTTCACAAGGCTGAGCTTCTAAAAATGAAAATGTATATAAATATATAAAATATAAAACCTTTGTAAACACTTTTTTTTGTAAATAAGTTAAAACTAAGACAACTGTTTGGATACGGGAAAAGATAATCTTTGCTCACCAAATAAACGAGCCAATCACAGCGAACTTCTTTACAGATCTGATTAAAGATTATGAATCCTGGTTTTGCTGGGTAGAGCACAAGTCCTTGAATATGATTACAGATGATTCGCCAAATTTAAACTTTCATACATAAAACTTTTCTTGTTTTGTTACGTTCTACTTTGCTACTTGTTAACTGACGCGAAGTTGGGCGCTTCAGTATGCTTTATACGGCGTCAAAAACCTTAGTTGCTGGCAAAATCTCGCAACTTCGAGCAATGTTACTTGTAGCACTGAAAAGTCTAACATGGATATCAACATCGCCACGACAACGGCTTACGAAAACACACAGTTCTTGCTCGCTCTTTTCGATCACGTATGGCTAGTTTGCTTTCTCTTTTGTCCCGCAGTTACGCTTTAACTTTGTGAACAGAAAAGGAAGAAATCATTTTTTAAAAGTAAAAGAAGATTAACACATCTTCTTTAGGTCGTTCTATACTGAGCTTTTCACGTTGTAACGGCGTGTAGGCCCGGGGGGGGGGGGGGGGGGTA
>JAOBAT010112567.1:0-14352 GCA_026413305.1 Hydrozoanthus tunicans
AGGGGGATGAACCAACCAGGCTACGATATCTCCAAAAAGCCCAGGCTAGATAGGGTTGTCATTTTCATGACATCTTTAGCTCTCACAAATCCAACTATTAAAGTTTATAGGACGCATGACTTGTATGATACTTAAAGGTATTAAATAGAAGGTTGACAGCAACGCGGTGAAATGAAAACTGACAACTTTGAAAAGGCCTGTCTAGTTAATTTAAGTGAGCACAGTTTTTGATGAATGTGTATAAAATAGTTTATTAGATATCAAGGCTGAATTATCTTTGCTTTGGTCGCTTTCCTTTGACCAGGCGTCTCCCCCAACTAGTCAGTTCACGGCCAAAGAGCCAAGACCGAAGCCTGCCTCACTACTCAGGGTTATAAGAGAAGAAATGATTATAACACCAAAGACAGACGCTCAGGAAGACAGGGACCAACGTTCAGATTCAAAATACTTCATGAGACCCAAAGCCGTATCCGTGGAGGCCAAACGCAGATTGACAGAAAACCCGGTGCGATTCGCTCTTGCTCTAGCTGAAATCAATCGTCGGATTTTGTCGCAACAACTGATGTGGTTCAACTTATAGCTTCTGGGAAACTCGTAATCATAGTTTTTAAGGACATTTACAAGATTACAAATTTATGTCCGCTGCTTAGCCACTGAAGTGTCACAAGGAGTTATTGGATCCGGCCCTGTCGATCTATGATAGTTAAGCAAGAACAAAAATTTCTGTTTGTCTTCCGTCTCTTACACATACCTTAGAAATTTGCGTCAGGACTCTCGAAATGAGCCAAGGTCCTATTCTTCCTGCTAACGACCATCATTGTCGTTTTGGACCAAAATTTCTTGCTGACCTGCAAGTTTCAACCTTACTTGCCAAAAAAAAAAAAAAACCCGTGTAAAGTCAGATCATTTAAATCTTTTGATTGACTAACGTAACAGCAGTTTTAAGATCACAAGGTATTGGGCATCAATTTTTTACAGTTATGTGCAGCGAAGATGAAAGAGAAAACCAAATTAATGTAAGAAACGTAGAGTTGCAGAAAGTGAGAACATACTGTTAGATCTGTATGGCTTTGTGCTAAACCTAAAGATAATATAGTAGTTGTATAAGCTGTCAAAATTTCTTCACAAATGGCAGCAGAAAAAATATCGTTTTAGGTTGCCAAATGGGGCGGGTAAAATTCATGATTATGAATTTGTACCTGCCTTTGTGAAAGTTACTGGAAAAAAGTTAAGTGTGTTTATGTTTACTAAAAAATGTTTTAGTAAAAAAAAAAAAAAAGAAAAAAGAAAAACTTCTTTTCCATTGTGCCTGTCTCAGTGTGCCCGTTTTTCCTATCAAATGTCGTTCATCAATTCTTTTTTTAAACCAATCTAGATGGAACTGATGCGATTTTGGAAGTTTTGTCGTTAAATTATTTTGTGTTAGTCGAAAGATTTAATTCTTTGTAAGATGCAGCTGCTAAATCTATTTGATATTCATATATTTAGAGCGAAGTATTTATTACATTGCTTTGGTAAACAACTATATATGACCCATGTTTCATCGAGATGCACCGGTTGGGTGAAACTTGTTTCCAAAAAGTATTCGTGTCGTTAATATTTAAAATTTTGTTACTTTATGAATGTCTGACTACATGTATGCTTACAACATAGTCTCTACTGTTTAGTAACCAGATACGATTAATTTGAATAAAATTTAATGTTTATCGAAAAGTAACTGTTTTTTGTACTTTTTTCCGAACTAATGTAAATATCAAGATATATGTGGCGATGTAATTTCAAAACTTTTTAAAGTGCTCTATAGCAACGATTTTTATCAACCCTTAGCGTTGCTAAAGAACACTTTTGAAAATTGTTTTTAAAAGTTGCATCGGGACATATACACCCACGCTCCCCCGTACTGCACCGTCAAGCACTCTAACCTCTATCAGATCTAAACCACGATGGATGGTGTCAATTCAATTGTTACCTGAAGCCGTTTCAACGTACAACCACAAACGTATGGGGTGAAACTCATCGAAAAAAAACAGAGGACTTCATCGGCTTCCGCATTCGCTGGAGAGCACACTCCTTCCTAAATCTACCAAACACCAAGGAACAGAAACAGACTCTCGGATTCAAATCAGCTAAATCATCCCCTTTCATCGTAGAACTGGAAGGCTTTGAAGACAAAATGCTGAAGTTTATAAAAAGAGAGCCTCACTCTTAACTATATGTCAGTGTGTTTACACAAATACCACTGAAGGAAATCAGCACTCTATGGCTAAAACTCGAAGTGGAAAACAAGTGGAAAAAAGTTATTGAAATCGCTAAGTAGAGGGCGGTGACAGAATTCATGGAATTTACCAAAGTAGGAAACGGTATATAGCCTACTATTACAGATGCCAGACTATATTTTGTTTACAACTATTGAAAAGTCTACGACAAGCAATAAAACAATTAGAGGCATTTTTTGCCTCACCCTTTATGTTTCATTTATGTTCGTAGTTAGCAGAGTCTTGGTGGAACCAACAATATATTGAAAGTTGCTTAGACTAGATTTACTTAGCAAACTATGTGGCAGAGAAAGAACGGATAAGCTGAGGTACCCACCTAGCGAATACCTTTAATATGTTTCGCTGAGCTACCGTCATTTTATATTGGTTCTGAGGTTAAGAAAAAAAAGCGCATATCCGTGAGAGCGGGTCAAGTGTTTTATCATTTTCACAAAATATGAAACTAGAAATTGCTTAAGAATCCCTTCAGAAACAGCGTTGCACTTCTTCTTTCCCTGAAGAAAAAGTAAGAAAAATCGGCTTGTGTCCTAAAGAGACTCTCCAAGCGTTATGCTCCTTTTTATGTAAAAAGTGGACAAAAGCCAGCATTTTTAAAGCAGATTAATATGGTACCTTGGCTCGCAGTGAGCGCCGCTTTAAAAATCATTTGCATGTTGTTTTCGTATATAGATCTTTGTGTAGAATGTAATGCCAGTTCTTGATAAGAGACGTGCGAACACTTTATTACACTCTATAGCAATATAGTAAACATGATTGGAGTGGTATTAGGCCTCCCTGGGGATTATGGGGGTGGGGGCACTCCCACTATAGGTATGATAGGGAAGCTCGCCGTATTTTTTAGCGGTCAAAATTTGTCATTTTTGATGTTTTTTTAAGAGTTTCATAGAGAAAAAAAATCTCAAGGTTGTTTTAGAAAAAAAAAAACAGCCTTTAAAGGATGGAATAAGAAAGAGAGCGTGCTTTCTTTCTAAATATTTTCCCCACCTTTTACAAAATTGATGTTATGAGGTATCTTTTGGGTCGAAAATTTTCAAGCGTTAAAAAGTTTTGGGGTATTTTTGCACCACACCCGACAGGCATTCTTGTCCATTTTTACCCAGAAGTACACCCCTCTAAATTTTTTTTTTGCAAATCTCCTTCTTTTGGCTTTCTTTGCTGCTTTAATATCTATAAAGCCTTTTAGTCAGGCCTCCAATCAGTACAATCTAAGGTAAAAGGGCATTTCAGTACCAACACTCATCTGAGAGATTTTTCTCAATTAGCAAATAAAAAATGTAAGTAAATTATTGATCTTGTTACTTAAATATATTAAGTTGCCAATGAGAGGTTAAAATGTATAAAGTATTGAAAATTAAAAGTTTATACCAACGATTCCGTTGACAAACACTGTTATCTTTAGGTGTATTTTGTTCTGTTTGTCAATTTAATGCAGTAAACAAACTTTTTGTCAATCCTTGTCGCAATCTCGAAAGCTTGGGTGTGCCGAAGCTTCTATGCCTTAGGAATCTTGTGAATCTCGGAGTAAAGATTGTAGAAGCTTCGAAACAATTGCCCTCTATTCTGAAGTCTAAACTTCGACGTGTAGTAATAAACTCCTAAGCTGGTACACATCTTTAACAATCTGTGCCGCCATGATGATCAAACCATGGAAAAAGTTCAGTTTAAATAATGTAAGTTCTATTTATAACGTCATGGTGATCAAACTATTTTTAAAGTTCAATTTAATATATGTAAGTTCTATTTATAAGAGCTTATAGTATACGAGTTTCCAAATTAGAATTTGCCAATTTTGAAAACGAGTTTTAACACCAGCTGGTAAATTCTCTTCTCTATTTGATTGTTGATTTGTATTGTCATTAAATGTTAATTTGGGTATTTCTTTATTATAGAATACAAAGTTAAAGGAAATCAACAATTTATACTGTTAGAAATTTCAGACAGTACTTTTAAAGAAATTTCATATTGTTTTAAACGTTATTAGAAAAAACAATAACGTAAACTTTTCTAGCCAGTTCTGTAGACAAAGAAAACTTAGATTATATACTTTGAGCTAATTCCAGAACTTCCTTTAGTCACCAAGGTTATGCCCCGGTTATTGCGTATTAATCCTGCAGGATGTTAGGACTCATTTCTTCACTATTGTAATTCAGAAGATGTAGATGTCCTCGAGATTGAGCAATTGCGGTTAATTGTTTATTTTTAGTAAAAACTTCCTAATGTTACTGGCACGGAATACAGAACAAGGAACGTACTTCTCACCTGTAGTAAGATTCTGGTCTTTGAAGTTTAAATACTGACAAACTCACTTTTTTATAATGCAATTTGACATACCTATGTCTGGCGCTAGCAGGGAAAATATTTTGAGAAAATTTTGGTCTGATTTCCGGAAGTTTTGGCTATGGTCAACCTTTAGCAACATTCAATCATGTCAATACAGCAAGTCGACAATGGGTAAAGGCAATCAATTTTCAGCTTTTTTCGTAAATTAGCATATAGTGATTTAAACACAAATGAAAATAGCTAGCTATTCATTAAAGTTCATTAATTCGTTCAGCAACTCAATTTCATTAAAAATGAATATTCATTCAGCTACACAATTTTTACCACGCGGTTGGTTTTTTTTTCTTTTTACTAATCTTAAGCACACTATTGCTTTCTTACAATTAAACTATAATTCCAGTACTTAGTGATTATTTGGTCAAAGGCCTTTATGTATGTTGATGTTAAAACTGCATCAAAGTGAGGCTTAGTGGTAAAATGTTGGATGAATTTTAACTTTTTTTTACTGTTCATCAACTCGTTATGTGTGTTCTACCATGCTTATTACCATCAAGACTTGTTTTAGTGCAGGAAAACACTATCGTGTCGTTATCATGCAAAAGGTCTATTGCTCACAAGTATATTTTTAGTTAACCATTACATATATGCAAAGTGGTCTACACTAAATAAAACTGTATGCTTCACCACTCCAATTCAGTTTAATCAATATATATTTTTTAAGTTGATGTAAGAAATGTTACAAATGATATTTTAAGTTGATTGATTGGGTTCATCATTGAAGATTAAAGTTATTTTTACTTTCAAATGTTCTCAAACTTTGCTAGTAACGCAAATTTGTAATACCTCCTTAAAACAGTCCGTCTTTCCTTAGAACTAATATAAAAACCTAAAAATCTCATCGAAAAATCTGAAAATATTCAAGATGCTCAGATTTGAAAATTTCAAACCACGGAAATTTCTTTAAGAACATCATCAAAAGTTGCGAAAGAGCGTATTTAAGACATATAGCCCCCTCCCCTACTTAATGTTTGTTCATCCCACACCTCCGTCAACTCCCCCCATTCCCCCCCAAAAATCCATCTTCTCACGCTTTTCTCCTCTGATCCACTAATGGCGTCAACAAACACGGTACTTGTATACCTCCATATAAGCAGGAATATACAACCACTAGCATTGCTCTTATTCGTTATGATCAAACAAGCTACTTAGGGCTCAACCTATGAAAGAAGATCTAAATGTGTTGGCTTTCAGTAAACAGGATGCTTGATATGTGCTATGCCACCAGTCTGTAACCGACTCCTCGTGTAGCTTTTAATGTCAACGGCAACCTTTAAATGGCTTTGGATGAAAAAGAAAAAATACAAGGATTTCTATGTTTTACAGTTGTTATTGTTTCCTTGGTATTTTTTCTCTTTGATACTCGCAAAAATTTAAGTAAAAAAAATGTTGCTCGCGGAAGTCTTGATTAGATACTAAAAGTCGCTCAAGCGAAACTAACGAGTTTCCTTGTTTTCTTTCTCGAATGTTCTATTGTAGTAAGAAAAATAATTCACTGTATTTCTTTTGTGGAGTCAAAAAGAGTTCCTTTATAGTCCTGAATTCAAAAGCGAATCTTAATTGGCAAAACCAGTATTGAGTGATTAAAAATTGGACGTACAGACAGTAACATCTAACTAAATCCGTATATAACAATATATTTCTTCAGGGCCTCTATTACAATTTGGTTATTGTAAATAAATTAACTTAATACCAAAAACGAAAATTTTGCAGCAGCAATATAAACGCTGTGTCACTAAATTTATTAAAAAGCTCACTGAACCATTGCATTATTTAACCCATCTTTTGTCTTTGTTTAAAAGAACTGGACGGGCTGCAAACATTTTTTAGTCTAATAGCCATATTTGACAGCTGTAGACTAAAAGGCTTGTCTTGTAACGAAATTTCGCACGACTAAAGGCAAAGATCGAACATATAAACAAAACCATTTACATTAAGAATCGTCCAGAAAGGGGAAACAAAACGTAGTTTTAATGTTTTTCTTTCCATTTTTTAACAAAAACTAAAAGAAGAAAGAACTAGACAACTAACAATGAAAGAAATTGAAACAGCAAAGTGAAACAAGAAATCAAAATTTTTGGTTCTGCTTGTACTAGAAGAAGAAATATAGCTATAGCACAATAATAAATATCGAAAGAAGTTAGAATCCATAATGAAATTTTGATATATTTACCCTTCCCCCAAAGAGAATAACAGGAATGACAAGTCGTGGTCTGCATCTAGCAAACTTTGCGTTCGTGTAAAGCTCTCTCAGCTTAGCAGGACTGCTCGCTTGCAACCGGTCACTTGATGGGAAAAAATAAATTCAAGAAAGTAACTTCTAACAATTCAATTAATCATAATGATTGCAATTTTCTGAAATAAACAGCTCCATATTGCACTAATTATCTGCATTATTGCAATTACACAATTATGTAATCTGGTAATAGCCACTCAGTTATAGATCTGTAATCGAACACTTGTAATCAGACAGTTACATTCAACCAATCATTTTAAACTTTAAGCTAAAAACTCCAAATATTAACTAATGTAAACGCGTTGTTGTTGTTACTCGAGCGTAAATATAAAGCACAGCAAAGCTTCCCCTAGATTATAAAGAATGAACAATGATAGATTTCGATGATAGCAAGGACTATTAAAAAGAGGGTAATAAAATTAATATATTATATATATATCACTCCATAATTACTCGAACGCCACAAACGTGTTAATCAACGTATTTACAGATATTTGCTTTATATTTGGAAGTGTAATTTAGCATGGAACTCTTTCCGGCTGCACCTGAGAAAAAAATGGTTTGGAGTTTCCTGCAAGCTTACCAATACTTTATGAACAAAACATTGGAATATACTTTTAGAGAACAGGTTTATATATCGAGCTTTGGGGGGACTCTATTCAATGCAATATCTCAAAGAACGAACAAAGCACTTTGTTCCCGGGCCTTTGATCAATGAAAATGCGTGGAATATGTTGTTGACAAAAAGAACATTTTGATACTGTACAAAACATCAGTCGCCGTTTAAAAATAACTACAAGTACAACTTTATCTTACGATTTGATATTTTTACTGTCCGAATTTCAGCTTTTCATGCTAATTTCTATGACGAAAAAAAAATTTTCAGGACAGCGGCGGACACAAGAACAAGTTCAGGTCGAACTAAAAATGACCTTCGTTGTTCTAAATTTAGCTCAGTTGAAGATATTTAGATACAAAGTTGAAACAGACGGCGAAGATTCGCTTAAGAAAAACATAATAACTTTTGAACCTTTTGTATAGTGTTACGTTTTTTAACTCTTTCACGTGACTACAAAAAGCTTTAGCACAATTCATTACTCTTTGAATCCAAGTTCCGCATCAATATTTTAAAGAAAACAGCAGAGCTTGTTCATTTATTGGTCAAACGAGAAAAGCCGTCCCCAGACATGCTGGCCAACTCGGTCTGTATCTTTATATCGTGTTGTTTTGGTTTTCATTGTCTGTTTTAGGCGCCAATCTTTTCTTAAAGAAAAGCTCTTTGTCTATATATAAGCCTTTTTATATAGACAGTGGGAAAACCCTCTTCTACATAAGAACTTGTCATTTTCATTTCCGTGGTTATATTGTACCCTCTCTGTAGGGTCGGATGCAAACTCGAGCCTAAAATACGAATTTTACCTATATTTGCAAGCCAAATTTGTTCTTTTCATTACAATGCTATCTTTCTCCGTTCCAGGTGATATAAAGTCTTCCGACTGATCTAAAATTGCCACTGCATCGCAATAAATCGTTTTATCTTAAAGTTGACGGGTGGTCTTTTGTTTAAATGCAATAGCCAGGCAATAATAGTGTTATTATAATCAGTAGACGATGTTTTCTTTTTTTGCTTCTGATTATTGGGCTAATTTCTTTGTGTTTAATACCATGCTCGAAAGACTCTGTTGATACGCCCGCCTTTGCCAGTGTCAAAGCTTAGTCGACAACGTGCTAAATCATTTTCTTCGGAAGCATTTACAAAACAAGATTAAGGGCTTAAATAAATACAAATGTTATCAAGTCTCAGTCTGCATTATAACTAGCAAGCTCTTACAGAGTTCTTTCATTCTGTTGTTTTGTCTTCATTCCTTAGCTTATTAAGGTAACAAAGTAAAAACTTAAGCCTAACAGTTTGACTCGTAGTTGAACTGAAAAACTAACCATAGCACTTTCAAATTTAATTGGCTTCGTTTTCAAAATTTGTTCTGACTACAAGCCATCATTGAATTCTATATTTAGCATGATTCCATGCACTGATTATTAAAAAATGTCGTTTGGTGTCGGCGCTTCGCTCAAAATCACTTTCTGTCACAATTTTCTTAGGTGTGTTCTATAAAGTTAGTGCTTCTACTTTCAATTTAACCAGCTCTCCACTTATTTGGCGGCAAGAAGAAATATGGATAGCCTTAATTGTTATCTAGTGGCCGGTGATTCAAGCATTTTTCAAAGGCAGAAAGCTATTTAGAAGCATACATTAAGGCGAAACCGACTGCTGAAAGCGTGTCGTGTGTGGCCCTACTGTCATGAGAAAGTTCATAAGGAAAAAGAAAAAGAGATGCCCAATTATATCAATGTTTAGTCAATATATTTATGTATCCTTCAAACGTAATAGTTGTAAATTTTCACAATTGTCTTTAAACTAATAGTAATACTATATTTAGTCACTCTTCTCCCAAAATGATTTTAGATGCTCTTTTTATTTTCTTAAAGTACTTTTCCTTTAAATTCGTGACGTTTCCATATTTTCTGGGGGGAAATTAACAACAACAGATCTGTCGATGGAGAACTATTTTCGACCATTGAAATTTACTTCAGGTTCATTTTCACCGACATCTTGTTCTAGAACAGTGCTAAGTCCTTTTACCATATTGCTGTAAAATGGCGAGTCCTTTTCACTAGAGAAACTGCACTCACTAGAAAGTGTACTTGCACCCGCCGAACTTAGGGTGCTTGTGAGTGTGCTGGAATGAAACAAGCTGCTGTCTAAAGTTCTACAGAGCAATGAACCGGTGGCGCTCGTGACAGTACTCGAGAGAGTGCTGCGATTGCTAGCAAGTGTACTTAAGGTACTAGCACTACTGCCGAGTCCAAACTTGTTGTTAGGTTTTAGCGACTTTGCCTTGCAATTGATGTCTTCGAAGAGCTTCCACACGGCTATCCTTAAGTCCTGATTCTTCATTGCATAAATGAAGGGATTTAGACAAGCGTTTACGAATATGAGTGTGGTTGTCCAGTCGTAAGCTGTCTTCAGAGCAAGACTATACCCTAAGGTAACATAGAGTACGTTCAGGATTAATGTAGGAGTATAGCAGATTAGGAAAACTCCAATTATCCACCCAGCTGTCTTGGCCATTTTCCTCTCATACGCTTGTCTTCCTTCAGTGTTTCTGAAAACCATGTCTGTATTTTTTATGTGTTTCTGGTGTCTCCGCACAAGTCTATAAACCTTGATATAAATGAGCGATATAATCAAGAAGCAGCCTGAGATAACGACACAACTCAAAATATAGAAAATATTATTGTCTAGTCCTACGAATCTTGCTCCAACAACTGCTACGCAAACAATCCAGATTGCGACACAAATCATTATTGTCCTCCTGATATTAATGAAGGTCCTGTATCTCAAAGCCATGAACAAGGCGAAGTATCTCTCGACTGAGACCGCCGTTACTGTTAAAAAGGAGACGCCTGCGCACATCCATGCACTTGTAGTAAAAGCCACATGAACCATGCATGAGTACTGCTCGGTTAACTCTGTAACTTTGTACCAGATAAAAACTGGCTGAACGATCACTGCCAACAGGAGATCAGAAAATGCCAAACTCCCAAGAAGAAAGTTAGAAGTTGAGTGCAAAGATTTTGTTCTTGCAATAACAATCACCGTGATGGCGTTCCCAAAGAGAGCGAAAAAAGCGAAAACAAAGTTAATAATACTAACGAGTACTGCTGTGTAGTACATACTTTCGTGTCCATCGTTAAAGTGAATGATGTCCATATAAAAACACCCTGTGGTACGGTTATCATTGTTTGACATTTCATTGAGTTTTCCGACCACCCTGAACAGGAATAATAAAAATTTTGTCTTAAGAATGAAGAGTCGTGTGAAGTCTCACTCTACTGTTTGTGCCTTGTCTTTTCTCGCGATGTAGCTCCAATAATAAAGCTCAGATATACGACTGACTCTGTCGACTGTCACGATTGGATGTATATTATTAGCCTCTATAACAATGCGGTTTGAACACTATTTCAATTTCCCCGTGACCATCTAATCTCTACAGCTTTTTTCATTCGTGTGTATTGGCCCTGAAAGAAACTCGCCACCAACAGCAATACCCGTTTGCATGTGCACGAAACCGTTCTCGGGGCAACAAGTAAATAGTCGTACACGTACGACCTTTTAGAGAAATGGTTTCCCTATAACTAACAATTTCGTTCTTTTTCCATACATGATCATAGATAACACGCGGGTCTAATATACAAATATTGGTCACCGAGGTTGTAGCAGAATATAACCGACCAATGGCTTAAACTGAACAACAGGTCATTTAACCTTGCCGCAATTAAACTGATGACCTCAAGCAGTATCAAGACTCATCCATTGCAACTTCAAAAATAGAAATCCGCTTGAGTGATAATAGTTAAAGACAATAACAAAAAAAATAACTTTGAAATTTCAATTTTCTGGCCAGATGACCATTGCTGACTACTGAAAGAAATATTTCGACTTAAGACATCATCTCGTTAATTGTTCTTTTTTTAGATCCTCGGGATGGCTCTTAGCTTCCAGAGTACTAATTTTTGTCTTCCATTTGTTAAGTTTTTTATGGAAACAAATTGTAAATAATAATATATAAAGGTAAACACAATCATATAACAAAAAGTGATAAGACGAAAATTAACAACTGAACGGAGGAGGGAGAGTACATCCAAAAACGTTAACATGATTTTTCTAAACTAATTTTTTTTTAAATTTAGGCCTTTTAATGGCACACACAAAATTAAATGATGGTTTCTTCTACGGCCCACAAGAAAATTTTAGAGCTTGTAAAATGAAGAAAAAAGAAGCAAAATAAAAGAAACAGCGACCAGAAATACGAACAAAATAGAAATATAATGGCAATAGCCGATAGATGATAAATTCGTCTGAACAACACTATTCGTACATAGAAGACATTAAATGGTCGCGCGGGGATACAAATTTTATCTTCGACTGCTGAAAGTATATCTCACGAACAAGCGAAGTGAACGAATGAGAAATATTGAGGCAGGAGGAGATAAGATTTGTATCCCCAAGCAGCGATGTAATGTTATTTTTATTTTATAAGTACTGATGAAATTTCTAAATAAAAAAAGCGTTTTTAAAAAGACCCGATTGGGGGCCTGAGCGGGAAACTCTTTCGTCATTGGCTTATAATTTTGTAACTTGACGGTGCCAATATCTTCACACGTAAAAGATAAAACTTGTATCTTCACTGCAAGCGGTAAAGATATTTTACAACAAAAGGAAAAATCTTAGTATTTATCAGTATCTATGTAATAGATTGTTATAATTTTCGTAAACACCGCTTTAACCGTTTTTTGATAATAATTTATCTTTATTGTCACAACTATCAAATATACCATAAAACAAGTGTTGCTTATCATCATCATAGTTATCACTACCTATTATTGGTAACTACTCTTTATTAATTTGACGTTGTTGGCTCTAACTCAATTGAGGAAAAATTTAAAAAGTCACAAAACTCATGATAGGTTTGTTATAAAAACTATAATCACTGTCTTTTTAACGTAAGAACTGTCAGTAAAGAGAAAAAATACACCCAAAATTTTAAAATATCAAATATCCCAAACTCTTAGGTTGTTTACCGGTTTCTATGGATTCAAAACAACACTGTAGCTCTTTTATGCGGGGGTGTTGTCACACTGACTTTAGATCGGTAGTTCCTGGTTCAAGTAAGGTCAAAATGTCATCTTTATCAACTTTATTATCTTCTAAGTTTAAAACTTTTTGATGATGGAATGAATCATTCTGGAAAAGTACAACCTTTTGCTCTGTCCAACAGCAGCCAAATTACATTAAACTCAATATTTTGTTTGTTTATTTATGCTTGTACCGTGGTAACCACGTTGTCCTTATACGGGCTATTTACGTATACTTTTAGTTTCAAACAAACTGCATAAACAAGTAGCAGAATATCATAAGATCATCTGACTTAAAGTTTCATAAAACTCAAAAATAAGAATAGTAAAAACACACATTTTTCACTTTTTTTCAATCTCTAAGAAACTTTTGCTGCTACTCAGAATCATTTCTGCAATATACTAATTAACACTACATTTACAATAGCTATTAATTTGGCTTGATCGAAAACGTGATATTAAAAGAGGAGCGGAAGTTTTTTTGTTAAAGCTCTATTTTGATTTTTTCAACCAACAATATTTGGATGCGAATTCTTTCCAGGAAGTCAAAACTGAACCAAACCGAAACACTTATGACAGTTGATTCTTTCCAACACTTCCTTTTGGCTTTTGTTATATTTTATCTTTTCTTTTACAAGTAACATAATTCAGGAAATGTGTATTGGCAAGAGCCACCGATTCCAAATATGGAACCTATCAAATTATTTTGCCTGAAACACCATCTCTTTTTGAGAAGTGGTCAAACGTTATCAGTCGTTAAATGCACGAGCTTTTTTTTATTTATTTCTTTTTGAAAGATTAAATGAAACACAAGGAGTTGGTTAAGGAAAAAATACCGTTGTAAAACTTAAGTTTTAAAAAATCCCTAACAACGAATCTTGTGACTCCTAATTTTGTCTTTGCGGATGTGATCCTGCCAAAATAAGGTAAGGCATTGATCCCATGGGGTATCATCTAAAAAGTTTTTTAAGAAATATAGCCGAGCAAAGGAAACAAAGTGTTGCATGCACTGCCTCGTCCATTTCTTTCCAAAAATTTTATGATAAAAAAAGGAAATACCAAATTTGACATATAATGAGAACTAGATACCTTTTCAAAAGAAACTGCTAAAAAGGATTTCCACCGACTATTGGCTTCGCGGTGTGCCAAAGATGTAAAATAAGTTACAATATCGTTTTAAAAAGCTTTGAAAATTCATCCTGTCCAAGAAACGTGGCTCTGAAGTAAAGTTCAACTGGTCCTATTCCTTTCTACTCGCACAGAAGGTATTTTCTTTTAAATTTTGATAAAAAAGCTACAGAATGTTTGTACTAAAGACTTTAATACTTGTTTTTTTTTTATTTTACAATCGGGTACACCCTCTCCCCATCCATTTTCATTTAGTTATCATGTCGTTTCAAGAGGGGCGACAACTGGACTGTCGATAAGGTGATTTTGCTTTCGTCGACTACACAAATGGGTACCTACACTGGTGGCAAAAATTAGTGAGCCACTTAAAAATCTCCCCCGACCACAAATCTTTGCTTCTTATTCACAAACCATGAAATAAAGATTTTTAATAGAAATCTTATAGCTATAAGGTTAAAAAAATGTGTTTGTTAACGTCTCACAACAATTACATAAGTTTTCAAAATAATTTCTTTGTGTACAATCGTAAAATTCGTTTAATCTATATCATATATATATATATATATATATAACCTCCCAAGAGCGTAGATCTTTGCCAGAGTGAATTAATAGATAAAAAATAAACTGGCTAAAACACAAATGTTCCTTTGCCAAATTTTCGACTTTATTACAAAAGCC
>JAOBAT010112578.1:0-14348 GCA_026413305.1 Hydrozoanthus tunicans
CACATACACGAGATCAGCTGGTCCGTCTCTCTTAAGAACAAATTAATTCTAAAGACAATTTTAGACTAAAATCCCATAAAATGTTTAAGATTATTTAATTTCGGCACAAAAATAAGACGCTCTTATAAGAGAAAGAGTGCATTCAAACATCAGTCTCAAGAGAATAGCCGAATAAAAATATCATTTGTTTTGAATATACACAAGCATACACTTGTCTTGGGACCCGGTTGGCAGCAACTTTCTCCAAAGAAACGGGCCTAAGCAGCAGTCGCCTTTAAAATGAATGTCTAGAATTTCAATAGCTATTATTACCTTGGTCAGCTGTACTGCTTGTTCCACGCATGCGCTTTCTGATTTTCCTTTCCAATTTCTCAGATTCAACGTTTTCTAACAACTTTTGTTTATGATTTTGTGTTATTAATCCATTGTTTGTATCCTGAATATAACGACTCGTTTCAAAGTTGTTTTTCTGTTTCTGAATATTCGCTGATGATATTTCAAGATTTGCCTGTGTCGCTTGTGAGGCTTGTTCCGCTGTTTTGTTCTTCTTTTTGACAAAACTTCCCGATAATGTTATCTGAAGGTTAACATCTACTTTCAGAGGTTTGTTGAAAGAGTCCCTTTCTTCCTTCATTTCAGGCTGATTTACCCTTAGAGAGTGGAATGAGTTGTTAACTTCAGTCATGGTTTCTGTTTCGCATCTTGAAGGACTAAACTGGGAGAGGGTCGAAATACGATGAAAAGCGGCCGAGTTTTGTTTCCCAGTGTTAATGACGTCAACCACCTGTCTTTCTGAAGACAAAAACGGGTTTTCACAGCTTTTACCGAAATGAGTTCTGTTTCTTCTAACGTCATCTTTGGCTTGAAAGTGATTGGTACTGTTATCCCGCGTTGGTGTTAAACTATAAGATGTGTCTGAGTTTTTTGTGTTAATCGCTCGTGTTTCGCCGTTATATAAGGAACTTTCATTCGTACTAGGCATAGAACGCAAGTTCCTTCCTTGCCTGTTATGCACCGGGTGGAGGCTGACGGGGTTTCTACTTGTTCTTAATTGGTGTTCCCTTAGGTTTGTAGGTTTCTCTCTAAGTGGATGGTCAGTCTGTAGCCAGTAATGTATTAGATTATGAGTCAAGCGCTGTCTCTGACCGGATTTCCTCCCAGCTGACCTGCTGTGTTGATTATTGTAAAAGTTAAAACCGTTTGAGGGAGAAGAAAAGTTGTCAATGGCAAAAGCTCCACTAACGCAATGTTTACCCTCTGGTCGTTGACGTACTCCGTTTGCATGACGAGTTGCCGGGAGCATTGGTGCGTTGAACTCGGCATCCCTGTAATATTGGTTGCTTAAATCCTGATGTCCTTGGTGTACTGTCTTGACACGCCCACTACTCCCTTTCTCTGTTCGTGGAGATGTGCGCAAACTCTGCGCATAAGAACTAGACGCAGCGATACTTCCTTTGAAATGATACCTCATCCCATGTCCTTGTTCATTGATTGGTTCAGGGGAGTTTGTTGTGGCTGCATGGTTGGAGAGGGCGCGGTTTGTATAGACACACCCAGAGTTCCTTCTTATATCCACCACATCGCCGGCGCAAGAAATAGCGTTGCAGTTGCGCGATAAAGATTGCGCATAACTTAGCATGTCATTGGCATGGTCCTGAACTGTGTCACCTGCTGAACTTGGTTGCCGCTCTTTATTCACGGAGTTAAAGTTTTTCGTGGTACTGACACCGATCGTGGATTGCTGTGTTTGTTGAGTAGTGCTTGATCTATGCTTATAATGCCCTGGAATTTCATAACAAAACCTGCTTGTGTTCGACTTGGCTGTCCCATTCTCGTTGATTGTTTGACAATCAAAATGGTTTAACTCGAGATTTCTTTTTAATGTCCCGTAGGAACTTCTTAGATCCGTTTGGCTTTGGTTCATTGCGAAGTAAACCCGCTCGACACAAATCTGATCGACCGAATCGTCGCTAAAAGAGTTGTGTTTAACCCAGGAAAAGTTACTTGCATCAATATGTGTTAATTTATCTTCAGCTGGGCAGCTTTGTCTCGTTCGCACACGATTAAAAACGGCTCCGACACCGTTAGTATTGTTTGGAATTGTTATCGGCTTACTTGTGTTCGCTAAGAAACAACTTCTCTTCTCGTCAGCTATTGCGTTAGTCGGAACACCTTTCTCCAAATGGACAACTTTACTCGTAAACGTTTCTAGTTCATCGTGAGAATCTATGGCTCTTTCCGGTGTGCCTTCATTCCTTCCCATTTTTTGCTGCATTAATGCACTAGATGAATCTCTTAACAAAAAAACCTTAGAGCTTAAACCGGCAACATTGCTGTTGGTGTTAAGCAACTTTTCTCTTGAAACTCCATAACCGAACGGGTGAACGTGAACAGAATTCTGCATGGTTTCTTTTCTCGAACCCTACGAGGAGAACCAACTCACTTTTCGCATCGACTATACTCTGTACAGATTGTACAGGCTTGCCTCTGTTCAACCTTTTGTCTCTATTCGTCTTGATATTGTCTAGAACAGCCCAGATATCCCAGGGAGACTATTGTTGTGCAATCCTTCTTCACGTTCCTCGGTCGACTATTCCCTGTGATAAAAAGAACGACACTTGTTAGCCAACGCTCGAGGTTTCAATCACTCTAAACAAATAGTGACTTAAAGAATAGTCCGTGAACATGCAGCATTTATTCCGTCAGTATGATTTTATTGAACATAAATTATATGTCTTGATAGCTTATTGTACCGGCAGTCTGCATATTTGATTAATCAACGAAAAAGAAACAGAGCTCTTCAACTGGCCTAGAGCTCTTTTTGCGAAGAAAATAGATTGTTTTTGTAGGAGCTTTTTAATACAAAGAGATTTAATTGATGAATTTGCCCTTTAACTGGATTTAGAAGTTAAAGCTTTGAGATGTTTTCTTAGCTTGCCTTAGCAAAGAATAATCTCTCCATTGTTCTCTTTTTTCTATCGCGTCGAAAAATCGGTCGCACGACAAGTTATAAGAGACAATCAATATCAAAGCAACTCAACTTAAGCAGCACTTGTATTATCAGTCTTAAAAGAATCAATAATAGACCAACCGGTCAGCAGAAATCTGACATCGTAGTGACACAAAAAAAGGACAGAAAAAAGTGCCTACAGGAATGAGCGTCATTAAATAAATTGAAATTCACACAATAGTGTCACCGCCATGCCAGTTGAATAGGCAGTTGTTGTCATAGAAAACTTATGTTTAAATAACTGTGCTTTAATGATTATGCTTCTAAAACGGACGGAAACTTAATTAAACTAGAAGAAAGAAGAAATATTTTACCTCTCTAAAAGAAATCCTTTAAAGAAAGTATGTGAAGAGACAAAATTAAAGATTTAGAAGATATATATAGTTGATCCATATGCATTATGTCTTGATGATGGCAATTTTAAATGCTGACACGTCCCTACATTGATAACTAGGATAACGTTAAGCATTCATGGCATGCAAACCTTTTTTTTTTTATTTTTATTTTCCGAACGAGTACAATTTATTTGCAAACGCGAAAACAAATATATTTCGTAACGCCCGTAATATCTCTTCAATGTTCTGGAGCAAACTGTTTGCAAACTACATAATTAAGCGACTTAAATCGATCGGAGAACTGACGACGATACCTTTCTTTGTCACTTACAATTTATACTAGGCATTTATACAGGACTTATCACTCAGTAAACGGTGTATCTCTCAAAACCTGTAAGATGTTGAAAGCGCTATAAAATTTTACTTGTCATTATAGATTTCAAATTTTCAGCCAGAGTGTCAAATGCAACCGTTGTACTAATGCTACCTGCGGGCTAGCATAAATGTAATTCATTTTGAGTGTACCAATAAATGAATGCAAAATAAGCCATTGCTTGTTAACAAAAATCTGTTTGGAGTTCATATCGGTTGTATGTAGGGTGTCAAAAGAGTTTTTGGGGGGAACTGGTTTACCAAGCAAAGTGTTACTACCAGGGGGCCTCAAAAACTGCCCAAAATGTTGCCTTGCCTTCCTGCCTTGCCCTCATATAGGTCAATATGATCTTAAATAGAAAAAAAATGGATTTTTATCTTAACTCAACATAGTTCATGCATGTTCTAATTAATACCCCTCTAGTCTAGGAAGGTAAGTCGAGTCAGTGGCAGTCACCGGCAGTGCTCGAAGTAGAGTCATTGCCAAACCAACCAAGTTGGCGCCAGATATGCATGCAATAGTTTACCTTAGATCTTGCCTACACGAATATCTACTGTTATCTATGTCAGTATTTTTTTTAATGTATTTAAACATGTTAAAGTGTAGTTCTGAAATCGTTAAAGAGCATATTGACTGTGCTACTGACGAAAAAAATAATTCCTTTTTCAAGTCACGAACAACCGAGTACCTATTTTACCACTTAGGCTTACCTCGATACAAGCCTTTTTGTGTTCTCAAAATAGGTTTCTGGTATACATGTTATATTGAACAAAGTGTATGGTATTTTTTCAAAGAAAAAGGTGATAAAGAAAAAATATCTCACCTATTGTCCAGAAGCAACTTAAGTGGATCGGAGAACTAACGACAATAAACTTTCTTTGTCAGTTGCAAATTATGCAAGCGCATATGTTTTCTTTACGAGTGTCGCCAGAGAAAAAGCCCTCAATATTTACATATCAACAAGAATCGCTAATTTGTACACGTATAGTTTTATATTCAATTCTGTGCAACATTGTCAATCCAATCGTATGTTGTATCAATCAGATAAAGTTAATATGTCAAGTTAAAAATTCACGAAGCCATAGACTTGATCGGTCAGTATTTCGAGAGCGTTTTCTCTACACCGATGGAGAGTCTGAATGATAGTGACAAAAAAAATAAATAAATAAATAAATAAATAAGTAAATAAATAAATAAATAAATAATAATAATAATAATAATGATAATAATAATAATAATAATAATAATATTTTGTTTTGTTTCTTTATCAAATTTTGACTTGTTGAGTGCATTCGCTGCCATTTATGTTTTCGTGTTGCTTGCAATACGATACACCGGGAAAGAAATTAATGAGTACACAACAAGTAATTAATGACAGATCAATTTCACTTTCACTAGAAGAAGCCTAAAAAACGTGTCGAGTTAATGGCAAACTTAAGACTTAAAGTCTAAGTCATATGTTGCTTATATATTTTTGACGTAAGGCGGACATAAGCTACTGAAAAACATTGTTAAAAATCTTCTTGACTTTCGAGTTTAACATTCTGCTCTGACATACTATATCAATTTAAAATCTGTTACCAGGGTATCTTTTGTCAAAGAAACATTTTCCAGCATTTTGCTTCTTTCTCACAAAGATGAAGCTCAAATGCTCAAATGGTAATAAAAAAAAATTCAGCATTTATTTTTAAAAACCTTCTACCACTTCAGATTTTGAACTTGTTTCGAAAAATGGTGCAATGGAAACAGGCCAGGTTCTAATTGGCCGAGGAATGATCCCCGCCAATTTCGCGAAGAGAATTTTCACGGGTCACGAAAGCAGTTAAAAACAACCTCATGCAAAAAAAGTCATAATAAAATAACGTACACTTTAAATAGTAACACCGTATTAATATAAACTAGAAGAATATAGGCTGGGAATTGAGCCAAATACTGATGTGTAAATGGGTTTCCAAGAGCCGCACTGATGTGTAAATGGGTTTCCAAAGAGCCGCACTACGGCAGCGCAAACGCCGCCTGATGCCAAGTTTAGTTTTACAGTTTTGGGTCACATTGACTTTTCATGTGGCGACAAGCACTGAGTTGCAATGGAGTTTAGATGTTTCCAACTCCAAGTGTGTGTTTACTGGCGAGTTGTATTATTCAATTGTGAAAGCCAAAATTAGTATGAATTATAAATTCTACTACCGTCGTAGGCTTTGTTGTCCCTGCTTTGCTTAAGAAAAACGTCAAGTCTACCTACAATTACAAATTAATTTTCTTTGCCTCAATCAGTTCAACTGGCAATGTGACTCTAAGATTCATTTATCCAAATTTCAACGAAAACTTGTGTTTAAAATTTTAAGAATGAATTGCAAATTAATGCCTTCACTTAATACGACTGTTACATTTTCAATATTTTTTTCGCTTGCTGAGTAGTTCGAGCTCTTTAAATTTTCACCTGCCTGTATTCACGCTAAACTTTGACACGACGATGCATTACCAGCCAAAAGCAGTCTCTTTGACTTTGCTGTTTTGGAGAAGCTTTTTTGCTCTATCGCAAATTAACACAGTAGCCAATGAAACTACAAAAGTTCCACGGCGGGGGGCTTATTTATAACGAGTTTGTTTTAAAATGAGAAATGCTATACATGTTGCGATGTTACTTTTTAAAATGCATAGTTTTTAAAGTGTTCAATAGCAATGCTAGGAGCGGATAACGGCTGGGTAAAAATCGTTGAGATCGGCTTAAAACACAATTAATTTCGTCTGACAACGAGTGAAACGGCCCAGAAATTCGAATAAGAGTATTTTAAGCCGATATAAACGATATTTAACGAGGAGTATATGCTAATCGGGTGTTAAAAGCCCTGGTGGATAAATTGAAGCACTAAAAATTGAGCGTTGCCATGTTTTCATAAACTGCAAGGAGAAGAACTTACACGGCGCTGGAATTGTCTGCGAAAATGAACTCTAGATCTTCCACAGCAATTTATTATTTTACTATAAAAAATATTAGTAATAATAATAACGAAAACAATATTGTTGTTCAGTTGCTCAAAAATTAAACAGCATGTTCTTATTTGAATATAATATTGATAGCATGCAATTCTAAAACAATAGCTCTTACCTTCAAAATAAAATTAATTAAGCTTAAAAATTGAGTATTTGAAGAATATTTCAGAGAACCGGGATGGTGAAGCAAAAAAGAAAGAATGTTGATTATATGAAGCAGTTTTGACAATAGAAATTGATGTGACAAGTAAGCGAGAATATGAGATAGTTAAAAACTAATGCGAGAGATTGGTAGCTAGGTGTAGTGATTTCAGTTCAGGACGAGAGCGATACAACCATTGTACTTGATCCCGGCTATAGAATTAGTTGGATTGTTCTGGTTTTTTTTTTTTTTTTTCGCCTATGAGCAGGCGTTTCACGAAGTTTGGATGCGCGGGAAAATGGGACGAGCATGCAGAAATCTGATCGTCCCCTTTCCCGCGCGCCTAAAACAGTTCATGAAACGCCTAGTCCGTATACAGAAGCTCGTTTTGTGTCTTTTAAGAAAGAAAACAAAACTCTTTCGATAATGCAGCTCTTGGTCTTAGGTCAACGAAAAATACATTTTTCAGAAATTCTCGGAACTGATCTGGTTATTTTCCTATCTTTATATAAGAATAATTTTTTTCAGAATACCCAAGTTAAGACTGCCCACAAATTAACTTCAAGCTAAGAATAACTTTAGTTTTGATAATTTTGTAGTAGTTGAAATATCAGGAAACAAGAACAATTTCAGATCAATGATTTGAGGCAGAATTTAAGAACAGTCCATCCTCAACCAAAAACTAAATCATCAATTTACGGCCTTACAATGTTTGTTCAAAAGCTAGCCGCTTGTTTACTTATTTTTGACAGGCACTCGACGGAGCGTTGATAGTTTTACAGGTGCAAAAACTGTTTAATCCGTGCTAGGCACGGTGTTATGGGAAAATTAAACGTACGTACCGCGACAAGTTCTGCAAGATGGCGACTCTGTAGCTACACATCACGTGAATTTACCACGTGCAAATACCATTTTTTCGATGTTTGAAACACTGTTTTACAGAAGAAAATGTTCAAAATCATAAGAAACAGACTTTACCAGAAGCAAAACTCAAGCTAAAGAAAATATAATTGAGGCCGAACTCCATTAAGACCAAGTGAACTCACTATTTGTGCTTTTCGAGCTAAATCGTGTTGGAATCACTGTTCCTTGGATATGTCGCGATAAATTTAGACAAAAGAAAGGCAAAAGTCAATGAACTCTGTCACTAGAAAGTGTGAGTGGAATCTTAAAGCATTTCAAGTTGAAACCTCAGGGTAATCGATTGCAATTTCAAACCAAGAACATAATATTGCAGTTTAAACGAACTGACTGTTGCTCTCTAAGTAACACGTCCGAGTACACATAATTATATACAGCACTCCATGCAGAATTTTCAGGGTCCAATATCACATTGCGTCAGTGAACCACAAATCGTTACGTCGTTTAAGTTGGTGTAAGTACCTTCTTTGCCACTAACAAGGAACCTTCCTAGCCGGGTACAAGCTTGGCATTCTTTTACCTTTTTAACCATACGTCACACATAGTTTTGACCAAACTGAGGTCATTGTGAATTTTCACGTTTTGAAGTTTAATCAACGTTGATATCGGCCGATGGCAATTGAAGATACGTATAGAAATCCACGCACCGCCACTGATACGGAGCCGATGTTATAGAGATAGTATATAATAAGACAACCAATTGAATGCAACGCATGGGCGGTGTACCTCTAAAATAGCCCGATTAATTTAACTAAGAAATGAATTTTAGAGTTAAAATTCCAATCGTGCCCTACTTTTAATAGAAGATGAATCCTCGATTGCGACATAACTTTCTCCAACTTCATGCATGCGCTTCAACGTCAATTATCAAAACTCACTTTGTATAAATTAAATGATATTAACTTCTTGACCGCTAATATGACTATAAGCCCAATTAAGATAGTAGCTACTTTCTTCTCAACTCTTTTAGGAAGAAGATACTTCGTTGACTTACAAAATACTTTAGTTTAGTTATGTTTTATTAAAGTTGCAAAAGCACTTTGAAAAAGACAAATCCCGGCATGCACAATGCTTACGATTCCAGACTAATTCTAAAATTGCCCGAACTTATGTCGTTCAGTAGTAATCAAACTGCTAATGTGAATAAGATCGACTATGTCAAATTTTAATGGAAATCTGAAAAAATGACGGTAGAATTGACGTATGTAGTTGTTTAAGGCATGAAGGCACATGGGAAGTAGGCAAATCCGGCTTATAAGCATTTGGGTGCGTTTGAGGTTGTACTCCGCATAAAAAAATTATTTGCTTTTTCAAACCAAAAACTAGACTTACTGAAATTTTAAACGAATCAAGCAAGTCTTTCTGATTACGCACACACACACACAGCAGATCCGAACAGTGGGATCACACTTGTTAACTCCAGAAGGTTCATGAGTGACATGACTAATTTTGAGTGCATGATCCGTATCAAGTGGCGCCAGCTGAGCGACAACTTTACACGTTTAAGTCTGTTTTAAGTAGCTGTAAGCAAACCTTCCGCCGGCGAAACCCGTTAAAACACAACCTGCTTTTTTTGACCTTTTTAATCATACATAAAAATATGATTTTGACCAAACTAAATCTTTAATTTATTAATCTTTATATCTTAAAGATAATTAATGTTGGTGTCGGCCAATTGCTTGAGGGTGGAATAGTTTACTGGCTCGCTGTGCACAGAGGCGAGGTTATGAAAGATATATATATATGTTACGGTAGAGGTCTTGTAGGGTGTATTAAACAACCAATGGAGTACGATATATGCATGGAATGCCTTTCTCTATCCATACACTTTACTACAATACAAAATTTGAGGTTGAACTTCTAAATTTGCTCTCCTTTTAATATAGTCGAAAAGTGCTCAATTGGGGCATGAATTTGCTCCAGTAAACTGCATCATTTTCCACGTCAATCACCAAGCTCACTTTGCATAAAATGATATTCAATTCTTGACAGCTAATTTACGCTTCGTGAGATAATTTTGAGCCACTTTCAAGTCCTTTTTCATTTTGAAAAAATTGTTTCATTACGTTTCGCCATGTTTTCTAAAGTGGTAAAAGACCTCCGAAGAAGACAAATATGAGTTAGCTGTTAAAAATTGTTGGAAAACTAATTTACGTGAAACTCGAATAGAAATTTAGAGTAGAGACGGTAGAATCATTTCATGTATAGTTGAATATAGCTACACGGTGGATGCTGGCTACGTATAGTTTTTCGTCGAGGCACTTCGCTCAAACTTTGGCCTGTGGCCGTGGACACCGCGGTGCATCCTGTAGTTTGTTAAGTTGTAGTTGAACTAACGTGTTTGATTCAACAGGAAACCTCAGCTAAGCGGGGTAAAAATGTTTCTTTATAAGCTGCGTTTGTGATAAAATTGTTATTGTGTTTTCTCACACTTCGCTAAACTAACACTAGTATATTTTATGATTCTAGAACGGATGGAACAAAACTTACTCTTGACCTTGGCTGTGGCATCGTTGTTAACTGAACTGTGCCGCGTTTCTTATCCGACTTCATATGACAATACGTTCTGACTTAATTTTCATTCTACCTGAACATCATAAACACTACTTACCATATTTGAAGCATGATGTGGACTTCTCGCGTCATTTGCCATGAATAGGTTTATGTTTGAAACAGTAGGATACCTGTGTAAAAAAAAGTGTTGTGGTTACCCCGGGGTGTGTCGTTTTTGTCAACCACAAAATCGACAGCCTCAGCCGAAGTTTTCTGTTGCCGATTCTTACATGGGTTACAGCTAATTGAAAACAAACGTAAGTTTCACAACACGTACAAAAACAAAACTCTTAATCAGAACAGTGGCTTTTTGACGTGTGTGGCACGAGCCTCCGCGATTTAAGCAGTCACAAAACAATGCCAACTATTTGTCGCTCTAGAGTAGTTGAGTATATATAAGCTTTGTATTTGCGCTACACAGCGTAAAGTAGTAGTGTGTTCTACCATACTTAAAATATCTTTTGCGAACGCTTTTCGAGCAATTTATTTGAAGCTGGAGGCTAAGGAATATATTATCTCATGGCCGATAAATTATATTGAGTTCCAATATCAACTAGAATTAAAAAGACGATTTTTCAAAACCCCATTCGTCATTTCTCTAAAGTAATTCGAGCTTACACAAGAATCCCCCCGAATGATAACGTTAGTTTTAATATCTTAACACTTTCTATAACTCAGTTTTCATTTCTATCCTAAAGTGTTAATGTTTTGAGACAATGATATAGCAAACTTTAATTAGTTCGAAATAATGCATGAGTGTTCAAATAATATTTCAATGTTCTCCACCAATATCAGTTGGTACTGATCGGTTTTACCTTCCAACACTTCAAGTTAAAGAGCTTAATTTGCAATTCATTTGTAAAGATATCCGAGTATGCAATGTCACTTACACAATAGATTTTGTTCCAAATTATGTCGAGTTCTTGCGTTAAGAAAGGAAGGAAGGAAGAATTCAAAAAGTTAAATAGCTTGTTGATGTCAGCTTCGGTATTTCGAGAGTTCAAAATTCAAGAGGTTTGGGAACAGCAGGCATACTTGCCGTCTAAATGCACGCACTAATGTTTTCTTTTCTTTAACCCATAGCGAAGTTGGAGACCGCCCACCAAAAAAATAAAATTAACTATTGTGTTAAGAACAAGACATTTTCTGAGCTGAACGCTTAACCGAGTTTTATTTGTGCAGCCTGTGTTATGCTCATTGTCTGTACATGCAGGATGTTACCCAACTGTTTTTATATTGCTCGTCTTTGGCCGACGGCGAAAACGGTTGATGTTAATATTTCGAAGCTAAGTCGCCTCGGGCTTCGCAAGGTGTTTTGTGCTTTGCTCGGAACTAATTAGCTGCAACAACTGCGCTTCAATAGTTTCGCAATACCAACTGTGGCAACATACAATTACCAAGGGAAAAAAATTCGAAACTTTATAAAACTCAATACCAACTCTCACAATAACCTGTTGAAGCGCTCTTAAGAAAAACAACATTGTTGCTTTTATGTTTCCGAGTTTCAAATTGGAAATTGTTTATGGAGTAAAACCGCTATAGATGTGTTTAGCTAACTTCGAATCCTGAGTAAACGTTTGAGAACACCGCGCGCGCTACATCGCTCAGCGGGTCACACTCGAACGCACCTGCCTGTTGTAGTGTCACCGCAATTAAAACAATGAATATAACGTTAAGGCAACTCAAATCGTAAAAAAAAACAAAGTTCTTTTCTATATTCTTAAGAACGCCCTATTAAATGTTTCTAAAGAGTTTGCAGATAAAGAAACTGTACGTTATCGTGAACGACTGAGGTTCTGGTCCGTCTTTGTTCAATAAAAGCGCTGAAAGAAAGTGAAAACATTAGCACTTTTACCCAGGTGTACTGGGGCAGTTATGAAAACTGCATTACCGCAAAAAAAAAATAATAAATTGCAAAACTACCAGGCATTATGGCAAAGAAATTGCCACAATTAACGACTTACTATAGCGGTATCTCTTATTGCTACTGGGGAATCTGGTAAACTTTCTCAAGCACAAAAAATGTCAGAATTAACATAAACCCTATATCGCATTTTAATACACGCAAACAACACAGTTTCTGGAAACAATGCAAAAGAAAACATTCGTAGCCGTATAATGAGTTCTTTGTTAGTGAGGTTTAGAGTTTTGTGTCTTTGCTTGAGTTGTTCAGCTAAAGAACAGAAGTTTAACATGCCGAGGAGATTTCAACTTCAATGAAGTGTGTCGTCAGCCGGCTTTATCATTATGCTCCCTAAACCAATAAAGTACGTAAATTACTTTTCAAAGTTCAAACATCAGCCAAAATTCTTCTTACAAAATTATATGGAAACAGCTTAAACTGTTTAGCTAGCTAGCTAGGACTAAGAAATAAAAAAATTAAGAAAAGACTAAATATACAGAGAAAGGGATAATGGTATTAAAAATAAAAACCAAGACTGTCCGAGGTGCATGTCGAGGCGACCTCTTTTAAAATCCGAACCCGAGACTTTGGAAAGCAACGAATAATCTGAGAATCCGAGAACGCGGCACCACCAAAGATTTCAAACAAAATAGAGATTTCAAGCTCTGCCGGAAATGCCGAGATTTTAAGACGTTTTGTGAGAAAGTACGAGGCTGCGAAACGGAAAAATGAAAAAAATACGAAACCTCGATACATTACAAAAAATAGGAAGAGATATCGAGAGCCGTAATTTGCCGAGACTTATATATATATATTTTTAAGTGGCCATCGCTACCCCTAGAGAGACACCTGTAGACTGACGCGAATCGCACTTCTTATATATTCTCATGCAAAATATAAAGTGATTGGCAGAACTCGACGTTAACGGAAATAACTCCTTTTAAAAGAATTTCACAACATAGGTATAATATAGGTATACTACCCTCGACTTGAATTACTTCGCATCTTCGAGGAAAAGTAAAAACGAATCAAGTTGTCAAAGATGAAATAACTGTAAATGTTACAAGTTAACGGGAGTCAACTGTACTATGTAACTTTAATTTTTATGTAACTGTTTTAAGTCCGATCTCTTTACAAATTATTACTCGAGTGATAACAAAATATATTTTGCATTGCATTGTATTGTATTATATTGTATATTGTACTGTATTGTACTTTTTGGTATTGTGTTGTTTCAATGAAAACAAAGCTTTTTTGTCATTCATTTACCTTTGCTATTTACGAACTTAGTATAAGCAGTGGAAAGGTCTGAACCAAGTTTTTTACATGTGCATCGCAGTGTTTTACAATCAGACTTACAGCTGCATCTAATCATTTCTAAGAGGAACTTGTGTGCTGAAGGAAACCTTGTTTCAATCGGAAAAAAACTTCCCAACGACAAGTTTTCAAACCCAGTCCACTGGTTGTAGTTCTTGGTTACCCTTCCATTTCTGAGCTTGATAGTAAAACCTCTTTCTTGGGTTGTATAGTTTAGAGTCATAAAAAACTTCGGCTTGTTGGATCTGCATGTGCAAAGCTTCTGATACAGTTGATCACAGCATATTGCTTGATAAACTATCAAATCATGGAATAAGAGGTAAAGCCCATTACTGGTTTTAATTCTTTTTATTTAAGTAACTGGAGACAGTTTCTATCACTTGGCAGTAGTAAGTCTGATCCCATACCAGTTGTAAGTGTGGAGTCCCCCAAGGGTCACTGTACTTTGAAAACGTTTTCACAGCTGTACATCAAGTGCATAGGTTTAACACAAAATCTGTCTCTAAAGAAAATTTTATTTGTCCAAAGCACGTACAAGTTATGGTAAATTCAGCATTAAATTCCAAGGTCCAAAAATATCGAATGCACTCAATGAGTACAATCTTAACAATCAGATCCCTAATTCAAACAATTCAAATCTCAATTAAAAAGTAGATTCCTGAAGGAATACAGTAGTTTATTCTTTCAGGAATATGTTTTTGACTCAAAGTTCCTTCATTAAAGTTACAAATTGAAATAATAATATGGTACTGACGCTAAAGTTATGAATATCAAAGTTTCACCTAGTTTACACAACTATT
>JAOBAT010112589.1:0-14348 GCA_026413305.1 Hydrozoanthus tunicans
ATGTGCCGCCACCCACCACCTCCCCCGACAAAATTGGGTTCCTTAAAAATACCATTGTTTTGACTTCTTCCCTTAGCCCCAGTCCCTAGAGAGCCAAAGCCCCAGTCCCCTCACTGAGCCGCTGTGCAGGCTAAAAAGAAGTCTGATTTACTCTACGCATAAATAAAGTTACTTTCATATTTACTTTGTTCCAACTCGAGTTTCTTGTTGTTGAACAATGGTATGCTAATTTCATTACTCGCAAAATGCAAGGTTGACAGGACCGGGGATACCAACTCTCCCCAGTCTACAAACCGCTACTCGGTTGTTTACATTATATCGAGGCCAAACAAACTCCATTTCATATCGACAAATGACAAAGGCTCGAAAGCTCTTATCTTGCTCAAATTCTCTGCCTAGTATAGTAAAGCCAAGACCATTCAACTTTCATTTTTAAAATTTGGTAGTTACAGTAAAATACGTCAAGATTCAATAAACAATTTATGGGGCTAAAGGTGTGCACAATTTTCGCTGTACTATTCACTACATTTCTTCACTTTAATTCTAGCTCTGGATTACTACGAAATCTTTGTTTCTATTTTACTGTTTCGAAGGCGTAGCTAAGAGGATGAGGACTTGCGCTCAGTTCGTTTGTTGCTAATCGTGAACAAAATATGAAAAATCTTGATTTCATCTCTCGCTCTTGCGTTGCAACCAGAGTGCACTGTGCGCGCTGATGGAGCCTCGTTTTAACGAGAAGACTCCAAGCACAAAGACAACCAGACGTTTTACAATTCATTTTATTCAATGCAAATTCAAACAATCGAAAATATCTACAGCATTATCATAGCCTTGGGATATACTAGTTCTATTTCATGCTAACAGTTCCTCCATTTTGAAAGAAGGTAAATTAATGTGAATACGTACGCTTTTTGCCTGACCCTGCGCTACGATATTCTATCTAGAACATATACAGCTTCATACAACCAAACTTTACCAGAAGGCAACTCCAGTTGACATTAGTTTACTAAAAACATCTAAACGGCCTGTAGTATATAACTCTTAGGACTGGGTCGGAGTATCCCAGTTTATCACGGGCGCGTCGCAGGCCAGGTCACTTAGTGAATAAACAACATGGCGACTATGTAAAGTAACGTTGGCTTTTCATCAATAAACGGCCAGCAAACGGTCACCAAACTGTGACGTGACTTGGAACGAGAACTGTATAGCGACTCGTTTGCTTGTGTAATCTAATGTCAATCATAATGACGTCATAATAGCGTTTTCCTGCACTAAAACGAAGCTTGAATGAACATTCCAGTGAGGAAACATAATAGAACGAAATGACGAATTGCAAAATGCACTTGTGACATCATCATGAATAGGGCTATTATTGCTTCTCTGTTTTCCTTGCTTCTGTTAATTTTCGTATTCAATGAGTAATGTCGATTTCTTACGCTATATTAGTTCTAATAAGGCTCTTAGATCAAATGAAGCACCACTCAAATCGTTTCGCAAAGTTTAAATCAATTAAGTTTTAAAAGAGCAAACTATACCTTAGTGGAATTCAATACAGTCTTCCAAAGTTCTTAATATATATTTCAAATATCCGGATCCCTTATTTACATGTGCTGCCATTCTGCTCCATATTAATCAATTTTTAACTGTTTTTAACTATTTCCTAACAGCGGTATATTTCCGAGATACGCAAAACGTCATCACGGAGCTCTAACTTGACGAACGGTAATTCTTTACTACTAATAGACGTCAATTCCGGTACATACGGGAAATTAGCGATTGGACTGGGGGGGCAACAGATCTGAAACCAAGTGTTTACATATGGTCTTATGCTACGAAAATGCCGGATTCTTGTTCAGTTTTTGAATGCTCAAATCGGAAGCAGAGAGACAAAGATAAAAGATTTTTTGAAGTTACTAAAGAAGTTGTTCGAAGAGGTGAAAAAACAAGAGAACTTTCGAGAAAACGCCGTCAAAAGTGGCTCTCGAATCTTTCGTTGCAGTCTAAAGTAGCCACAGAATTACCGAATGCTTTTGTCAACGGTAAGACAAATTAAACTCTTGTTTTTCCTTTTAGATTTTGTATCCATTAGTCAACTTTTGTTTTACGTTATGACAATTGTTTAACAACTATATCAATGGTATTTCTAGGTCAACCAAGTGATTTGTTTCACGAGAACAATACGTGTGTTTGTACTCCAAAACTTAAGTAAGATGTCATTTTGACTCACTTGATAGGATTCTAACTTGTTACTTTATCTCCAGAGCTCTAACGGACGGCGGAATTGCCCCCTCTGAGTTAATGTTGTCGGCAGGTCGGTTAACTCTGCGGTTTACTCGAGGAGAAATTTGCTTTAGGTTCTTGCTACTTTTTTTGCATCTTTTGAGAAAACTGAAAAATTCCACAAAACCTTTCCTGTAGCTTTCTAGGAAGATGAAGTAAATAAACGGGTTGACAGCTGGATAGACGTATGAGAGAAAAACTGCAGTAAACGTCAGGTGCCTCTTTTCCAAGGAGCAGGGAACGGACCACACAAACGCACTTAGGAACCCGTAAATATTGATAGGTAGCCACGACGCGAGAAAGACAGCAATCACTGTAAGCAGCATGTACGTCACTCGTGCGTTTTCCTTGAATCTCTGTTTTACCGCTTCTGAGGAAAGATGATGGAAAGCTTTCTGTCTGTGCAGGGAGACAATGACGGCCGTGTAGAGACTAGTGAGGATCAATAACGGTGTCGCAGTAAAAATAGCATGGGAGATAAAGACCTGATACCTTATCGCTATTGAATGGTCAAACAATGGGCTCCAACTCCAGATACAGAAAGACCCTGCTAAAGTGTGGACGAGTTTGAACGTGTAGAAATATGTAGAAGGGTAAATCGCGCCAGCCAACCAGATGAAGACTACAACCATCAAGCACGCCCTCTTGCTACGAATGGGTTGCCTTTTCATAGGAGAAACCACACAGGAAAATCGCTCAACTGCAATAACTTCTAGAGTTAGGATTGAAATTATGCCGGATAGCTCCCCGAAAAAAGGCACAATCTTGCAGGTTATTAATCCAAAGACTCCGTCAAACAACCAGGGACCTGTCGGCCGATGGATCTGCGTTATACGGTTTGGGTGAGAAACAATCGGCAACAGTAAATCAGAAGCAGACATGTTTAGGATAAGGAAATTAATGATTGTTCGCATATTACGGTTTCTGTAGATAATAGCAATCACCAGAGAGTTTCCACCAAACGTGAGGATCATCAGCACAGAGTAAGCTATGGTCTTGATGACTTTGACCAGGGTTGAGTCCGGATCGCAATGTTGCAAGGGAGGAGAAGAAGTGGAGAAGTTCATTGTTGTACTAGGCTAAAGAAAAATGAAAGTCAAAATTAGACCGAGATAAAACGTCGCAAAAGCGGCGGAACTCAGGCTAGTAAATTAGTACCAGCCTTAGTCATTACAGCATACATACTTTATTCATATTTCATAAAAGATTATAGATTTACACTGGTTCCCAGTAGCACATAGCACGTTTTGGCGAAGCGTTGCAAACACAACAGTTTCGTGGAGCAACGAAAAGAAAAATCAACCCTATTGGTCAAAACAGACGGATTTGACAATTGTTTTACAGCCTAAAGAGTTACTTTCGGAGTTGTCTAATTTAAAAGCAAAATTGCTTGCAATGTAGTAACTAGGAGAAGACCTTTTTTAGTGTTACATTTAAGGAACAAAAATTTGCGCGTTACCCAACTTTTCTATATTGAATATATAAATATATATCTCCTTTCATTCGGACAACCTCCTTTCAGGCATGTTCACTAACAAGGTCGCATGAGAGACATGAAAATGTACTGCAAGTAAAATGTTTCTGATGTAATTTAAATATGGAGGATCTCGATACACGACTTCTATAATAAACATCTATTTAGACCTGTGGTTAGACAGAGGTTAAAAAGGACGGCGAGGGTAAATGAAACACTCAAAATGTATTCAAGTTTAGTAAAAGACATCTCGCTTTCTTTGTCGCGTCATCTCATTAAGTAATAAGATTATATTATACAACCTTGTAAACCAAGAGTAAAAGTGTGATGAATGTAATCTGATAATGTTTTTAGCAGAAGATAAGCGCACCAACCTGTTTTGCCCAAGACATCTTATTTCTTTTCCTTGCAAACCAAACTGTTGGTGGGTAGAGGACTTTGAAATGAATACTGTCTCCTTCAGTTCTTCCTGTCGCTAATATAGTGCGCGAAACGCTTTAAGCTTTTTCGAACAACCAACGCCTTAACGTCAATTAGTCTTTTGCCCTAATTGACATCAATGACGTTTTCGAGAAAAAGCTTTAGCTAGTTTTTTTTCTATTGGCCAACGATATTTAACAGTAGTCTGTTTCAACCTAATGCATTTATAATCAAAATTATTTGAAGGCTTGACAACCAAAATGTGGCGCAATATTTTGTACCGTTTAGTTATTCTGACGATTTCAATTGTTTAAAACTCGAATTAAATCCATCAGGGCATTGGTATAGTGTTCACTGTAATTATAAACGCATTAACTTTAGACGGCAGTCTTTGGCAAGATAAAATTAAAAGCGGCTAACACCTATCCACCTGCCAAACTACATAAATAGAGTGTTATAAACAGCTCAGAGCTGTAGTGACTCAGGCAGGGGTTTCGTTACAGGCCGAATGCCGGATGCAACATCCGGTGGTCCGGTAGTTCAAACACAAAATGATTAAGCAAGGTGATGATGCAGACTTCGACAGTGATAGTGACTCACCCGAGAGCAGCTCTCTAGACTTGAGATATGGTATTCGAACACTCTTTCTAATTGAAGTTCGCTTTGGAATCTACTAGAAAAATAAAACAACTGCAAACTAATAATTATAATTGCCAAAGCAGTTAGATATTTTTGCGACCATTTTTTAGCTCTTATCATAAGGCCTTCCCGGCCGGTTAACCAATCCCGGTCCATGCCAGTTAACGCAGAGGGAATCCAGTTTTAAAAATTTCCCGATTGGGGGGGCGGGGGGAGTGAAGGCATGCCCTGAAGCTCCTAGGGGTTTGTGTGGTCCACCAGCTGAGCCGAACCACTACTACAACCGGTGTTCCAAATGCTAGCGAAAACCCTAAGTCAGTCAGACGTAAAACTGACGGACAGTTTAGGACGGTAAATTCAAAGTGTTGCAAACTTTTAATATTCCCGAGTTCTCGAACCGATAATTTATCAAAAAGCAGTTACTTGAAGAAAACCTTAGTAACAACCACATGTTCATTTTTCTTGAACATTAATAGGGGAGTGGGCCCTTGGGGCTAACTAACTGCCTCCTTAGGGTAGTATCAGACTTGACAACTTCTTTTTTTATATAATCACTTATTTTCATGTGCAAAGTTGTACCAAAGTTTGTTATCCGTTTTAGATTCTTGGAAGATCTGTGAAAATTTGTTACGTCTATAATAGACTTATTCCGCTTGTCAGTCACGTGATCTGAAATTGGGTAAACAAGGAGAGCGGTACAGGAAGAAGTCTATTTTGGAAAAAAAACCAAGCTGTTTGCTTAACTCAACATTTAGGAAATTAACGGGGGAAAAACACTTCAAAAGCTTTTAAAATGGACGAGATCTCAATCGCATGTTTATACTTGAGGCAGGATATCTGTGAATTTTTTATTTTGCAACTTTTTATCTTTCCAAAAACTAGGAAAGGAAAAATCATCTGTTGCCAAGAACGTTTGAAAAAGCGCTGAAATAATGAATTTTGTGCATCAAGTCACGTGACAGACTCTGACGTAAAAAGGGGATTGGCTCGGTTAAAAAACATTTTCTTATAAAAATAAAAAATTTTATATTTCTATATGTACATGTTTGTAGGTTAGGCCTTACTAAGAGGGTTTTCATGAACTGTCAATAATTCTGTGTAAGGCAAAATATGGAAGTAGAAATTATCTTTCACGGACTGCATATGCGAACAGCTGTTACGGATATTAAAAACTCTAATTCATTTCCATTCTCAATTGTTTTGAGAAACGGAAGAGAATCTTTGAGTGTTTTTTAAATACGAGTGGTCTACATTTGTAGCTCGCCTGGTCAAGAAAGGCAAACTGGTTTTTAAAATAATTACAGTTAACATGACTCACAAAATTTAAGAACAATTTAAGAACAAGCTGAGGCTGGGGCTTGACAGCTGGTTTTTCTTAAAATTATCTTGAGCTTCGATCATTACAGAAATGATTCGCAGTCAGTTCTCTCTTTTTAGATCTCAAATTATACCCTACACACATTTCTTTACCCTGAAGTTAGTTCCCTGCAAGTGTATTGTAAGATTATTCGATTTAAACACGCATAGAAATAAAAACAATTTAAGAACAATTTGAGCCTCTAATCGCCGAAAATGTTGTATTGTCCTGTTGTTTTGTATTGAAACGAAAACTAAGTCGACTTTCTGTGTCGCTAGAATATGACCGCTGACGTGGCCTCGTCAGCAAAAACAGCTGGGATTTTCAAAGTTTGATACCTAAACTATTAAAAATACAAAATACTTATAAATACGATAAATATAACAAATGCCATCGTTAGGGAATGAAAAAATATTTGTTGAAAATAAAAGGGCAGTTTAAGTTACTTTTGTATTCTGTTAGTGAAATCAACAATGGCCGAGTCTACTCCATTTGAATGCAAGACTCGATTCAGTGGTCCATCTTGGTGGAAAATGCGCCTGGAGAGCTTTGAAACGGGTGCAGCGTTGGGGTAAAACTCTCCCACCTACCCCTCCCTGAAGTAACTTTAAAAGGTCCTCGAGTGGTGGTCTATTTCAAGAGAATTTTCATTTATCATCGTTTGAAAGAAAACCAACCACAGCTATTATACCCAGCTAGCCAGTGAATACAAGAACATATTGTCTGAATTGTCGATGCTCTCGAGCTGACCGTCATCGTGGGCGCTATACCGACGTTTGGCCTTTCAATACAAGTTGAGAAATGTTTGGTGCTTTTTTTCGAAGCCCTCAATACAGTAAAGCACATACACACATACACCAATGCTGATCGATAAAAACAGACAGAAAGCGAATGTTCGTTCAGTATTAAAGTCATCCATTTATTTAGCAGTAAACTATGTACAAAAGATAACAACTCATATATCACGTTTACATAAAGTAGTTCAGCTGCTCTGTTGACATGTTCTCTGTGGCTAACGCCTTTGACAAGTGTTAGAAGATGGAAGCTCGTCCTCTTGCAAGCTACACTAACTAGCGCTCCTCAGCCGCGCTCCACTAGCACGAGAGTCCCTGGGTACGAGTTTGGTCCAATGGCTGATCCTAGAAATCGTTGTCTTCCGGCGCATCGAGGTCTCTGTACTGCACAATCTGTCGCGGGTCACGAAACCCTCCGCTGGGTACCACGAGAGAAAAAACACTAGGTAAGTCGTTAACTTCAAACAACACTTAAATTACAGTAAATGATCTATTAAACGCCCACTCTCAAATTAACGCCTCCTATCTAACAACGCCTCCCCTAAGGTGTGAATATTATTTTCGACGCTCCCCTCTAGCAAACGCCCCTATCTAATAGACGCCCTCCAAGGAATCGTCTCTAACCAAGGAAACAATCCATAGAGTTAAACAACTCCATTTCTTTTCTTCCTTGCTTGGTTATCACTTAATAGTGAATTAAAGATGGCACTCTTCAATCTTGTTAATTTCTGTGCTCAATACGTAAGCAATTTTCTTGTAGTTTAAGTGAACAAACACCTCTTTCTAATTAACGCCTCATGTCTGTTTAACACCCCCTACGACCCCCCCCCCCCCGAAATTTAATAGACGCCCCGAGTGTTTACGGTTTGGAAACGGATAGGAAAAGATAAGAGAAATTGTAATGCTTGATCGACGGTATAGTTTCTGTCTGTATTACCTCTGGTTGCCTCGATTGCGGCCTCCACCATAACCAAACCTGAAAAAATTAAAAAGAAATTTAGTCTGAAGAAAGTATCAACGTGTTAAGACTTCTCAGTTGTAACAACATGAACTGTATTTAATCAGGACATTTTGCACAACCAAGGCTAAGAACTGCTGTAAAGATTAAAAGCCCTAACTCTTTGTAGTAATTTTTGATTTCGAAACTCGAGTAGCAACAATTCTTTTGACGCAAACACGTAAATACAAGCAGTTCAGTTAAATGGATAAGAAACTGACAAAGCTTCCAGTAAAGTTCATTGATTACCCTAGTTTACGTATTTTTTATATGACAACGTTTGGGCAAAGTTTATAAAATGAAAACAAAGATCTTTCGACCCAAAGGGTCCTCATCAGTTCTGATATGAAGTGAAGTGTCACAGTTGTTGGCTGCAAAACTGCCAAGTTCATACACAGGTAATAGTTGCTGTGTTTGTGTACGCGCTTAGTGTTATTCAGCGCGTATCAAACTGGGCCCCAACTTCGCGCCTAGGTTACTCTCCTTCCTCATTGAATGGGAGGGCCTGGGTACTAGAACACCTATATTTGATAAAAGGAATTTGCAATATGATTATGTATTGATTAATATTAACCTGAATTGCTAAGTACAGATCATGCTTAATTAAGCTAAACAACGCGAACATCAAATTTAAATACTAGCTAACAATGACAACTGATAACTTTAAAAACAAATATAATCAAAGGCGCTAAGAGAAAACTCAATTCATATTTGGGTAATGTTTTCTGTGAGTAAGGTATTGTCCTGTTCATTTGCCACAGTAGTTCTTTTTCCTAAGGCAATGAGCAAAAAAGCCTATTAATTCTCAAATCTCAGGTCGTAATTTAAGAGTTTGTCCACGGCTAGGCAGACAATTCTCTCCATAAAGAGTATATTTTCCTCATGTGAGCTTCAAAACACGACTAAAGATAGATTAATAAAGTTAAGTTCCTAAGAAGAGCGCGACGAATTTCCTTCCAAGATGGCTGTCTCCTAGTGCTCAAAAGGACTCACGTGATTTGGACAAAATTCTTATCTGTCCACAATTAAAACTCCACGGACACTTTTTCCACACTGCATTAACTCATATGAATGAGTTAAAAACTCTCATAACGAGACTTTCTCTCTTACTCACCGCCGAGGTTTGGGAGGGTATGTGTGCCCGCCGCGACCACCATACATGTCCTGCCCAGGCCCATAGCCATGTCCACCGTACTGCGGTGTATACGGACCGCGAGGGCCTGCACCTGAAAACCAATAACCAAGTCAACGAAAAACTGGACTTTTCTTCTCGTTTTTTCCCGCCATTACTCACTGCCTTCTACTTGTATAGGTAATAATCCATTTCTCGGTTCTAGAGGTATAAATCAATGTCGTTTTTTTTCCTTTTTTCAATATCGCTCTTATGATTTAAGGTATACTTATTCAATTGTCTCACGAAGATAGTCTTGGTGGACCGAGATCCTTATAAAGATCCTTATAAAAGTGAACCAAACTAAAGTCTACACATCGCCTGATGAAAGCTAGCAGTACGCAGTTGAAACGTCGCGGTCCACCAAGACTATCTTCGTGAGACAATTGAATAAGTATACCTTAAATTATCAGTTTCCACGATGAATAATTTATTTCATTTTATCGCTCTTATGCTTAACAGTTTCATGACTTCTGACCTACTGGCAAACAGACACAGCAGTAAATATCTCGTGCAACTTAGTAACATGAACATGACAAAACACGATCATGGGTTGCAATGCATGATCTCACTCTAGCACAGTGTCTTCATATAAACAAGCTGGTGGCGAGATATTACACCATAGCTTGTGCCGACTGTGCAAAAACTGTTCTACCTAGGAACTCTTTGGCTACTTATTTCCGTACGTTTTCCAAAAAACTGCTGATAATTTGTGCTTTTTCATAACCAGGTTGTCAGTGTAAATGGCTTAGCACCATATAAGAGAACATAAACGTTGGAAATAATCTGAACCTACAAGGAATTGCATGCTTTACTCTACTTTTTACCACAATTTTTTTCCAATAAACAAGGGTAAACAAACAAGCTGCCAAAATCAATCAGTCGCCACCTTTATAACAATAAAGGAGTACCAAGACCTCAAACTACGGGGATGAAGTAGAGAGGATACGTTAAATCATTTTAAAGGAACCCTGAACACGTTTAAGTTAGTCATTCTGCAACACTTTACGAAGACAGTGTCTGTCTGTCACCCACCTCCATACATCATGGCATGGTGTCCGCGGCCCCACCCACCCATCATAGCTTGGCCGTGCTGTTGGGCACCATACATTTGACCCATTGCACCCCCCTGGTTGCCTGATGTCTTTTGTGGTGTTGGTTCTGGGTTTTGTGGGCGGCTGGGGTCGGATATGTAGTTATTGAAAAACTCTGCCTGCAGGGAAAAAAATGTATTTACAGCAGTTGGCAAAAACTTGCCGTGATGAAAAAGATGATCGTACTACAGGGTTCTTACGGAATGACAAGAGCTGTCATGTTTCTACTATAAAACAATGCCATAAAACTCAATAACATACCTCAAGCAATATCAAAACAACGATACAATTGCAACAGGTATTAACACCCATTCCACTACAAAGTGTATGCGCTTAAACGAAAAAGCAAATGTCTCAAGCAGTTTAGTAACATGAACATGATAAAACACGACCATGGGTTGCAATGCATGATCTCACTGTAGCACAGTATTTTCATATAAACAAGCTGATGGCGAGATATTACACTATAGCTTGTGCCGACTGTGCAGTAAAAGAGTCTATAGCTGAAAACAACTGCAAGATACTCAAACTTCAATCCAACTTAAAATGCCAAACGTGAAACATGTGTGTGATACCGCCATTTTGTCAGCACATCTGCAAACAGTAATACTAAGATTTTTTTGCACCACAAACCATAGATCAAGGGAAAAAATTAAGTTACATGATTTTTCTATGCACTTGGCCGTTTTACCAGAACTCCATCATTTTTCCAGGCCTGGAAACCACATTTTTAAATTTCACGGCTTTTATTGACTGTGTAACCATGTTGCATTTCTTTATGATTATACTTGTTATCAACTATCTACTTTTCAAGCAAAACTTCTATGAACAACAAAAAGCAAGAAGTACCTCCATTCGTACGCCTTCAACTTTATCAATGTGTTTGTTGAAAATGTGTTTGCGAACAAACTCCGGGCCTCGAAACTTCTTCCCACTCAAAGGGCACAGCCACTTGTCTTTTGCCAGCTCCTGAGTGTTTGCTTGCACAAACTTTTCTATTTCAGTAAAAATAGTCAAGGAATATTGAACTTTCATTAGGGTGTACCCCAGTTTTTAACTGATCTTCAAAAGCATCCGCTAGGAATATCAGCGTGTTCAACCCCTTGTCCTAGGGTCGCAAGTTCAAGCCCTGGAAAGATCACTGTGTTGTGTCATTGAGCAAGGCACTTTGCCTGACTTTGTTCCAGTCGACTCAGCTGTATAAATGAGTAACAGCTTCAAATGAGGGCTAGCCTGCAATAGATTAGTGTTTTGTCCAAGAGGAGTCAAAGACTTATCTGCTTCTTTTAACCCTTTAACCCCTTAGAGTGCCAAAAGATGAGTTTGTAAATTCTCACAACTTAAGTCCATAGTATTCCTGAGAAGTTTGGGAGAATTTCTTAATTCATCTTCCAGAGTTTTTGGTGGATGATCAAATTTCATATACTCAGTACTAACCAGCTATTTTTCTTTTGTTTACTGTAAGAAGAATTTAGATGTTGACAAATGCCTTAGGCTGAAAGGGTTAACACTACGGAAACTGGATATAACCGTTAGCCTTATGTGCCCCCATGGGCTGGAGTTGTATTTATTACATTACATTCATTATTTATTACATTTGTGGGTGATACAGGGTTCTTTTAGCTTTTTAGGTTTTCATTAAATACTCTCTTTGTTTCAACATAATATTGTTTTCAAAATGTAAACAATGATGTTAGAAAGAGATGAGAGCAACTGTGTAAGTATAGCCACAAACATCTACTGACAAAAAGTGTTAATCTTGATTTTCCCTTTACAGTTAAAAGAAACAAATATAATTATATAGAGAAACGAAAAACTGATTATCCCAAAAATAAAATACTGTGAAACACTATCCTCCTAACAATTATTCAATATCAGAATAACATTTTCAAAATTTTGCAGCTTTGGTCTATCTATGTGTATTTTTGAAATCCGTTAGGTTTAAGCACAACTCTGAAACATCTATTTATAAGATTCAGGACAGCTGTTTAATTTTTTTTAAACCCCAAAGGGGGTAAGGGGGTAAGGGGGAAGGAGGTATATCTGCTCTGTAGGCCCCCAACCTTGAACCCCTCCACAAGGATACATCCCTGCCAAGATTATAGGTTTTGGGTCTCAAAAACAATGATACCATTCAGTTCTTTCAAACCTAAATTCAGCCTACAAAAACTAAGGAGAAAGAGAAATGATGAGGACCTTTTGGGTCACAAAATAACTTTTTTCAGTAATACTGTGTAACTAGCTCAAATTTTATCTGAAACATTACAAAATCGTAAACACTTTAGTTAAACAGAAAGAGGATATGCTTCTGGGTCCTTCTTTCCAAACTTGGTAACTTCCTCATCAGTGAGCAGAGACTTTGACTGCAAGAAAGGCTCCAATTTGTTCTTGAGATTCTTTTGTCCGTCACTCACTGTTGAAGAGGAACGATAAGACTTAAGAGATTGTTATTTGACATAAATGGTTACCATTAGGTAACACAAATATTTTGCTTTCATGGTTGTATTTTTAAAAAAGTGTTAGCAAGTGTTGTTTTAGTGTTCAGTTGAAATAAAAAACTGACAATACTGCTCTTAATTTTAAAAATTTGCAGCACAAAAATCAGTTACCTGACTCATCTTAAAGGCATCTCTCTTCTCTCACAACAAGGGGTTCAACAATTCAAAATTTGTAATTGTTAATGGTTATCTTGCTTCAGTTGGTGTTTCCTGGGAACAGTTTTTTGAAAGCCAAACAAATTTAAACCAGGGTTAACTCTTAACAAAACCTAATGGTTGTCATGGAAACTAACCCTGGATTAGGGCTAATCATCTTTTGAACAACTGGGCCCTGTACTGTTTCATAAAAAAAACAGCACAGTAATGACACAAACTATTGTTTTAGCCACATGAGCAAGTTCTAACCTTCGGCCTGTGTTGCTTTCTCAGGCATTGGCCCCCTCACATGGATGATGCCACACCTGTTGGGCATTTCATCCTCATAAGGATAGTCTGCACCGTTGTAGTAATCCAGGGAATGCACGATCCTCAGGTAGAGAATCAGGCGATCCAACACCTTCAACAGAGTTTCATCTCGCCCCAGGTCAACTTCAGGCTTCTCACCACCACTGTCCCTAAGACCAAAACAGACACTTGGTTCATCATTTTCTGTGACTCATAACTAAAACACATACCATAAATGCTACAATAAGCCCCCATCTAGAGCTTCAAAATTTAAATAAGCCCCCCCCCTCCTCTCAACGTAAAGATGAAGCTAAAAAACAAGGTGTCCTATAACCAAATTAAATTTTATCAACAGTTATATCTTTATGAGTTTTTAAAAAGTGCTAGTTAAAATGCGAGAGGAACACAACTGCTTTTTAAACGAGTTTGGTAACCTGACTTCATGTTGTTTCTGTCTTTGGCTAATGATAAGTTTTAAACGAGATCCCCCCCCCCCCCCTCTCTCTCTCTCTCTCTCTCTCTCTCTCTCTAATAAGCCCCCCATTGGGATAATAACAATACTTTGCAGGTAATGCAGTCCCCAAAAATCACCCACCCCCTGTGATAATAACGATGATTTACCTGCTGGGGGACGCAGTCCCCAGAAATAACCAACCCCCTGTGATAATAACGATGATTTACCTGCTGGGGGAGGCAGTGCCCAGAAGCTCCATTTCTTCACCCTCCTCTTCTTCTGCGGCATCTTCACAAAGTGAGGCCAGTATTGGGTTTTCCTTAGGCAGGTCGACTGGAATCTCATCTGCTTCTGCTTCTGATTGCTTCTCCTCTCCTTCTTCTCCCTCTTCCTTTTTCTGGTTCAGACAAACAGGCAAGCAAGGTGTTAAATGTCAGGGGTTTCACTAAGGTTTGGAGTACAAATGGGCCAATAGATTCAGATCCTGGACAAAGTTTATTCATTTGTTCTTTTGGTAGGGATACTGAAAGCAGCCTGGAAAAGCTATCTTCACAGCTGGTCAATTTGCCCCAATTCTTGGCTTTTAAAGGGGAACTGAACCAAAACATTGGTTTTCTTTCTTTTGATCCAAATTGTTCAAAAGTGTCTACCATCTATTAGGGAAACATATTCTAAAGTTTCAGACGATTTGAACGATGCATTGCAGAGATATCGGAGTTTTAAAAT
>JAOBAT010112600.1:0-14348 GCA_026413305.1 Hydrozoanthus tunicans
ATATTTACTTCACTTCAGCTCTTTATTACGAGTCGATAAAGTCAAACCAGTCCATCAGAATAGCGGGGGTGGTCATCGATGGTGGTGTCGGATTCATCAGTCAGTCTATGAATAAATTCAGACCCTGATTATACGACAGCATTTGGGTGAATTCTGATGGAGAAGAGGTTGTAAAAATCGTTACAACCACAGTTCAACTTGTTCTCCATCAAAACCATACACAAATAGTACATTAAAAACAAAGTCTGAGTCAGTCCCAATCATCTGATGAAACCTGCACTAACGTTTGAGAAGCATCTTCGTTATTTTGGTGGATTGGTTGAATGTCTTCGACTCATAATAAAGAACTGAAGTGAAGTAAAATAAAAATGTTATGGTCCTTTGCTTTAGCCTTAAAAATGAAACTACAGTTTATGGATACAGAGAAAAACCTGCACACAAAAATTAAAGTTACAAAAATAAATGACCAATTTCACTAATGAAGGTGGAAGGGGGTGGTGTCACGATTCTTCCCTATTGGGTCATCTAAATCAGTTTTCTCTTTACTGTAGAGAAGATTCCCTTCAATCATTCATTCAGATTGGGGGAGAGGAATGGCCAAGTTGATAACGAAAACACATGTATTATCATAGAAGTGGGTGTTGATTCCCATGAAGTTGACGTACAGTTTGTGCCTTAAGCCATAGGGATGTGGTGGCTTAGGTCTGAAATCAAATTGTATGGAATATTATTGCAGCCCTCTTAGTACTGATGTTACATGCCTTTGAGATTGTAGAAAAAACGTGACCCCCCCCCATCCCTTTTAAGGTTCACGAAAAAATATCCTTTTTGATGTTTGGGAAGAAATACCCCCACCCTCCCACACACACAAGATTTTTTTTGAGGTTTGGTAAAAAATGACCCCTGTCCATTTTGAGGTTCGGGAAAAAATCTTACCCGTCCCTTTTTGATGTTTGGGAAAAAAACAGTTATCTTAAAACATTCTATTGAGAGTCTTCTGTAAAGGAAAGTATTTTGGAAGCGTAAAGCAGAAAGCTTTCACGCCTTCAGTCTCCCAGTAATGGCTCTCTGTCACTGTTTCTGCCCGGAATAGCGATTTTCACGTGACGTGGCGAAGACGAAGCCTGCAACAAACAAGGTTGAAGTTTAAAAAAAGTTTCTTGCAAAAACTATCCCTGGCAGAACCCCCACTCCGTTAACCCTCCAGTCCAAGTTTGTTGAAAACGTTTACCCTGTACTTGCCCGAATCATTGAACTTGGTCAGTTCAACTGAAAAAATTTTGAAAATGAAAAAAACGTCACTTATTTCATTAAAATAACTCTTTTGGTTGCTGAAATATCAAGGTTTTTCTAATAGGCAAATTAGATAAGTGACGTCACAGCAAGGTCTCACAAAAGCAAAGACTACAAAACAACAAATATTTCCTGAAATACCAGATCAATGATCCTGAAACACAACTGTTTAACTATAACCCAAACACGAAAACATATAAGGTTTTTGTAGTTTAATTAACTATTCTCACTTCCAGGGATTGTATGGCACCATGTAATAATGTAGTTTAAACAATGCTCACTTCCGGGGATTGTATAGCCCCATGTTATAATGTAGTTTAAACAATGCTCACCTCTGGGGATTGTATAGCCCCATGTTGTAAAGTAGTTTAATCAATACTCAAATCCAGGGATTGTATAGCCCCATGTAATAATGTAGTTTAAATAATACTCACTTCCGGGAATTGTATAGCCCCATGTAATAATGTAGTTTAAATAATACTCACTTCCAGGGATTGTATAGCCCCATGTAATAATGTAGTTTAAATAATACTCACTTCCAGGGATTGTATAGCCCCATGTAATAGTGTAGTTTAAATAATACTCACTTCCAGGGATTGTATAGCCCCCTATGTAATAGTGTAGTTTAAATAATACTCACTTCCAGGGATTGTATAGCTCCATGTAATAATGTAGTTTAAATAATACTCACTTCCGGGGATTGTATAGCCCCATGTAATAATGTAGTTTAAATAATACTCACTTCCGGGAATTATATAGCCCCATGTAATAATGTAATTTAAATAATACTCACTTCCGGGAATAGTATAGCCCCATGTAATAATGTAGTTTAAATAATACTCACTTCCGGGGATTGTATAGCCCCATGTAATGACGCAGGCGAATTAATTGACTGGGATCTGCCAGATTCTTGAGACCTTTTGCTTTTAGCTCGAGCGAACGAGACTTGGCGTTGAATGTTTTTGATCATTTTACGGTCTGTTTCGTCCCATATTTCCTCCTGGATTAGCTGCTCTAGTACATCTTCCAGAGTCAATATGCCAACACATTGCTTAGAAAATATAAATATCAGAATATTATATTTCTGAGAACTACATACTACTCAGTCAATATACCCACTTATTGCTTATAGAAGCCTGTGCTCACTGCTGGGTCAAAATATTGCATTTAATTTCGGTAGAAAAAGTATGTATACTGAAAGAGAGCTTACCATAATGACTTGATCAAACCGGTCCTTTATCTTCGCTTGTACGAGACACATGTGACCTATAACGAATGCAATGGGCACTTGTCAGTTTCACACTAATGAAAGAAACTGGCAACTTTTCAGTTACGGAGTTTGACATTTCTCTTCAGTTGGGTTCAGCACACTGAGTATCAAGTCGATCAGCTGATCCCTCGATTTTTGATTAGGACCAAATCGAGAAACCTGGGTTTAACCAAATCGGCGCTAAATACTACAGTTTTCATGTTGGTAATTTTTTTCCCTTCTATGGTTCATACTTTTCATGTATTCTACGGTTCATACTTTTCATGTAACCTGCAGTTGCTTCTCTTCTTCGAAAGTTTACCGTGCTCGATATCTCTCACTTCAAAAAGACTTCTATTGCGGGCCAGCTTTATAGTACGGCAAAATTTGATCTTGATGAACTGGCCGGGGTTGAAAGGATTGTACTCAATCCTGTGCAAGCAGTGAAAAGCTTTACTTACTTTTTCCAGTCTGAAACTTATCCAACAGATCAAAGAGTGGTTCGTCTAAATGGGAGGTAAGAAGAGCCCTTTCTGCATTACGATAAACGTCCCTCACAGGAGTAGCGTCATCTGGGTCCAGCCTAATAAGGTTCTTTACTAAAAGGAGCCCAACAATCCTGTCCTTTGCGCCTTCATACACAGGTACACGAGAGTGGCCTTTGGCGAGAATCTGAGGTTGGAACGAACAGAGTATTAGTGATTTGAGTTTGTTAGTTTTGGTGTCCATGCAGGGCTGGGTTGTTAAAAGGCTGGTTAATCTTGACCTGCATGGGTTAAGCCAAAATTAAAGCTGCAGTAATTTCTTCTCTAAGGAAAGGTTACGCCTCTTAAAACATACTGCTTAGATTTTCAAAAAAGAAACTGACTTGTCAATGGGCCACTTTGCTAGTGCAGAGTTTTAATTCTCTGCACTCTTCTCTTCTTTGCTAGTTTGCCCCCATAGAAGACTGAAACAATTAAAAATCTGCCTTAGCAAAATGGAGTATTTCAAAATGGCAGCTCAAAATCAGTCTCTGTAAGGTTAGAAGCAAAAATGTAGGGTTAGTGTTAATCGGTCTTGAACAACCGCACCCTGAGGTACGTCAGAGAGTCTAGCTGAGTTTATCTATGACACTTCAAAAGGTTTCCATAGATCTTCAATTTAAGAATTTAACAAGTCTAATAGTTTCAAGATGTTGAAGCAAGGGTTACTTTAATTGTTTTCTAATGAGCTCCTATACTAAAAAGCTAGTATCTCCAAAGGCTATGATAAGGTACATAATGATAGAACAACTACTGAGTGCCGAAGGGGTGAAGTAGGTAAAAAGTTATTGATTATGCCAATGTCCACTGAAATTGAAATAGAATTTTGGTTAATACTAGCAAGGCAACTGATCCATAGAGGTTTCCTTTCAAGACAAAAGAAAACATTTATAAGAAAAGCAAAAATAAAATATTAATTTAATCACAAATCATGCATGTATGACAAAACAAGTTTTGTTCTTGAAAATAATTTTTTTGTCGCATTTCTTACCCCGCATGTAAAAGGAAAGCTTATTCATCCTTGAAATTTTTTAGACCAAATTTTGTTGCCTTCTTGGCGTTTTGAGGAACAGCATAATCTCTTGTAATCTTTTTAACTCTTGATTTTCGCGCATAATCTTGCGATATGACCTTGGGCCTTAGGGAAAAGGATTCTAGCCACAGCTTTGTTTTGTACTGAAGGAAGGTGGACTGCGAGATGCTGAAACCTACTAAACTAAAAAATAATTCTTTAACCCTATCTTACACGGGCTTTTTGAGGTTGTTTCTACACGGGGGGGGCACAAAGTGCCCGCGGCCTATAACTTTGTCCCATTTCAACTAATGACAACGAAACTTGGCACAAATATAGTTTGTTTCAAGACCATTATACGTAACAATGACGTCATAATGACGTCAAAAAGCGAATTTTGTCGTTTCCTCATGCTTTGCCGTATTTCAAGCAATTCGAACAACAACCATCACAAACTTAGATGTTTACAAGTTAAAGACATTGCTTCAACAAAATGAGTGAATACTACAGCAAGAAAATATTAGCTAGGGAAATAATCCAATATTTTTATTAGAACAACAATGAATTAATTGAATTGTTTAGCAACAAGTAAAACAGTAACTGCTGTCATTCCAGAACCGTCAATTCGGATAGTATCGTACTTGGATGCATTTTTTTCAAAATTCGTATGCAATATGACGTCATAACCTGTGACGCCGTATTGACGTAATAACTTAATGCATGGGAAAATTATTTGTGACTCTTTATCTAAAATTATTATACTAATACATCAGAAAAACTGACACCAGCATAAAAGATTCTAAAAAAGGAATACATTAATGAAAAGTAAGGTTAAATAAAACTGTTACCATGGCAACAGCTGGCACGCCAATCACCTAATTTTTTTTGAGCATGAAGTCCAAAAAATTTTAGGAAAAGTCAACGAATTTGAAGGGTTTTGCTCCAATATTGCCAAAGTTACAATTAGTTGAAATTGGCGCGGGCACTTTGTGCCCCCCCCCCTCCCTTGTAAGATAGGGTTAATACTGAAAGAATTGAAGGGTATAGCCGAAAAATAATGTAAGTAACTCTTGATGAAAAATAACAGAAAAGTTAACCCGAAGAAACTCATGTTCGTGGTAAACAAGATTCTTGAAACTCACAAACAATAAGATAATTGTAATACTAATATTTCGTTTTTCATACCAAAACCAGCGTCAGAGTGAAAAACAATTTAACAACATTCTATCAATTTATAAGGGGCATTGAGCTATTTAACAACTCTTGATGAAGCTATCAAATCTCCCTATATTATCCCTCATATCTCATTAAAGTAATTCTTGGGAGAGCTTACTATACTGTAAGCATTTCATGCAAAGTCTTTATGTTAACATTGCTTTTGCACTAGGCCCTTCAATTATATCGTATTCATAGAACAAAGCTGTGTTCTTACCTCTTTCATGAGTTCATCGTCAAGCCTGTCATCTATGCTCACCATGTACACCTTGTCTAGTGGTGTAAAAGTGTCCTTGACTGTTTTGTTTCGCATTTCCAGCGCACCCTTTTCAGGTAAAGGTAAACAACTTTAGACCTTAAATTCTTAAGAACTAAATCATGCCTGAGGAGCTTGATATTTAATTTCAATGCCATTGAATAATGTAGTAAGTGGGACACAAGGGAACTCAATCGAGATCCTTGAGTGACTCAGGGTCACTCAAACATCACGGAATGTAGCCGACCTTGTTTGATTGCTCGACTGTCTCTGTACACTCGCTGGCTCACTTTACATACCAGACATTTTTAAGTAAACCTGAAGGTCACTGGAACATTTACATTGTTCAAAATAGGGCAATAAAGCAATGATGAAACCATAACTCACTCGTCATCTTGGACTTGGGGAGTATAGTAAAGGCCAATTTACACGGTGCAACTGTTGCATGCAACGCGCTTACGCCATACATACAACACAAATTGTTCCGTACGTGTAAATTATGCCTAAAACTATTGCATGCAATTCAAAAAAAGTTGAAACATGTTTTAAAGTTGTATGCAATTTTGACGGTTTTGCAACAAAATTATCAAGTGGTGAGGTCGGGGTATATTTTCGTTTTCAATTTCTGACCAACCTCGAGCTCAAGTGTTGTTGTGTCTGTGCAAAGATATCTTCAGTAGCTTTCCTGGTCTTCAAGTCTTAGCTATAATTATAAAAAACCGGCCTGATCTGTTTTTCGCTTCAACCATTCTTTTACCCACTTAGTTTTTACATCAGTGTTTCATCGCAACACAAATACTATAACAAAAGCACAGTTTTCCGGGTGTCCACCATTTTTACGAAAGAATTGCACGCGTTTTTTTGTGTTGCAAGGCCAAAAATTGCATGCATATAAAAGACCACTTATATAGGTTGCAGGTGAGTTGCATGCAATTATTGTAGGCAAAGTTGCACCATGTGAATCGGCCTTAAGGGGTAAGAAAGATACTTCTGCAACAAACACATAATCCCGTGGGGGTGGGTAGGGCTGTTCTCTCGTTTTTTGGGGTGAGCCCCTTGATCCATTTTTGCCTCCAAGTGGGTGGTCACGCAATTTTGGGCATGTTTTTAAACATATTCAAGGAGAGAGGGGGGAGGTTCAGAGGTTTTCTGGAGCTTCGGGAAACTCCCATTTGTTGATCCTATGGAGGGGAAAATATGGCTCCCTGGAGGGGGGTTTGCTCATGCCCCACTTACTATACTACTCATTGTCATTTTACTTAGAGTCTCACAACTACAGACTTAAGACATCAAGCACTTTGGGTAACTTCTCATGACTGAATTGGAAATTTAGATGACTTATTTTTTAGCACATTAAAATAAAAGTAACAATCCAATATTACCCATAAATGTCCAAACAAGGTGCACTTAAACTTGAAAGCGGGTACTAACTACATCAGAGTAATTATGCTAAAATATAGTTTCAATTTCATTTGAAGGACTAGTACAAACAAAGTCAGGTTTTGTGATTGGTGGTACCTTGAACACCAAAATGGTTTTATATTAAGTACTTATTGTTAACGAGCCAAGTAAGAACTTTGCAGCTCAATGACAGTGGAACTGAGCTAATTGTCATTTTGCTAAGCTGCTTTGGCTGACCTTTGAAAATTGGCTGTATCTTCATAAATAAGGTTTCTTTCTGTTCAGTTCACTCATTCCTTCTTTTCCAGTGGAAGAATTTTACTTGGGTTAATGATGTTTTAAGGTTTCTTTTTTTATTTTTCATTGTATTCAAATGGGCGGCTGCCTCTGGCACTAAGCATCCGCGCCAGCCAACAAGATCCTCTGCCTTACAAGCAGAAGGTCTGGGTCCAAGCCTGAAGTGGATGTGTCTTAATTCTTTTTTTCCTTCGTTTTTCTTTAAATCAAACAAGGTTTTTTCTTCTATTTTCTTTTTTCATTTAAAAAACAACAACCTGATTTTAGCAGAAACAAGAAGTATAAAGCATCACTAATCTATGACACTACTTCTTGACGCTAATATGGCCATCTTGGTACCAGTGTTAAGTAAATGCATTTCAGAGCGCCATGTCGCCTTGTTGTATTTGGCTTTAATTTGCTACATGTGGGAAAAAACAGGCAACAAAGATTATGTACGTCACTCAATGGTATTATACTATTTGAGCTGCATCAAATGCAGGTTCAATGAAAATGAAGCTAATTTTACATTTCAGACCTTCAAGTATGCGGCAACAGGCCTGTTAGTTTTAAGTTCAAGTCTTTGGAAACAACAAAATCAAAAGGATTTCTTTGTTTTCTTTGGAGTCCTATGATTGGATAAACTTTTATAGCATAAAAGAAACATTGCTTTAAAATGAAGTTTCACTACTTCTTACTTTAAACTATGTTGTACATGGGTTGATGTGCTCTCATGATCAGTAGGAAAATCCTGGTTTGAGATAAGTGAAATACCTGGCACAGAACAATGGGAAATTGTGTAGTTCTTACTCATGTGCAGTGCAGCAGCTGAGGGTTTAGTGAGTTCAACTAATAATAATAGCGACTCGAGTTTGAGCCCCAGAAAAACCACTGTGTTGAACAAAACACTTATCTGGCTTTGCTTAAGTTAAATTAGAAGACAGTATAAATGAGTAACAGCTAGTTGACTATTGGGGGCTAACCTATCCTGGAGAAGGACTCTCATCCTCTTTGTAAGTTAATAAATTTGTAAATTAATACCTTGATGATTAACACTTCATCTTCTCTCAAGGGTTCCTCATTGCCGTCTTTTGCCTCTCTGTGCAAGTCAACCAGCTCTTTCAGCTCTAAAAGATAATATTAACTTCACCTGATCAAGTTCTATTTCCAGACAGACTAAGTTTTGCCACCCAAGAATATTTTTTTAACATTAAAACATTAACTTAATTCCATGAGCGCCCATTGAAATTGAGATAATTTTTTATTTTAAAAACAACTGATGTTAGTACAAAATGCCAAGGTAGCTATAAATCATCTCATTACCAACAAGCAAAACTGGATATTAATTGTTTTACTAAATTTATTGAGCTTTAATTTCTGAAAACTGCAATACTTGAAAATCATACAATTTGTTTAACTTGTTTGCTTCGGCCTGCACATTTTTTCCCCTCCTCTCCCTCTCCCCCTCTCTAATAAGCCCCTGCAGTCTAGAGCTTTTAAGTTTTAAATACATGTAAGCTAGCCCATCCTCTCTCTGATAAACCCCATCTCAACATATACAAACGCATTAGGGCTAGTTGTTTTAGTTTTTTTTAACAACTCAGCCCTGGGGGCTTATTAGAGCGTTTAAAGTATTTCAGGTGTTGAGATGTTGTTGTACAGAAGAATGATTTAAACTAAAAATTATTACATGCACCTAAATACACATACCCCTCGTCTAATAAGCCCCATGTCTAAGCTTCAACTTCATCAAATAAGCCCCCCCCCTTACAATCTGCATCTCAATCCTCATATAATTTATAGGGCAATGAGCAAAAAATTATGTGTATTACATTATATGTCAAAAATTTATTTTGTCAAAAAGTGTATCTGTTTTAGTTTTGGAATTGAGGTGATTATTAAATGCCAGAGGAACACAGAGCCACCAAAATATGTTTGGTATCCAGACTTTTTGTTAACTGTGTTTCTGTCTTTGGCTATTGGCAATCTTTACATAATTAGCAGCTCCCTCTCTTATTCCCGTCTGGAAGGTTGAAAAATAAATAAGCTTCCCCCCTCCCCTGCAAGGACTTGTTAGAGCATTTACGTATTATAGTTCAGTTTTCAACAATTGCTAGTACTGCTGTGGTTACTAAACTCAACTTTTCATATGCTAAATCTTGTACTGTACATGATCCTGTTTGCATGCTCATCGACTCTGTTGGGGGACTTGAAAGAACTAACAACACTTGAGTGTCAAAATAGAGTAGGCAGATAATGGCTTGTGTTTTCTTGTGGTCTAACTACCAACAACCAAAAGTTGTTGATAGTTAGATAGATACCTGTAGGTTGCATCATTAGGGTATATATTATATGAACTGGTTGGGAAACCATTGTTGTATGTCTTTCTTTGCCTATGTCTTTTGTTTTTTGGTCTATTCATGTGCACAAAACACAAAAACAAGTACAATAAGTTTTAAAATGCAAATCAACAATAGCCAGTGAAAAAATCTCACAAACACCTTTGTGCATAGTTATTACTTGTCTTCCCTTTTAAGGTTTGCTGGCTTTCCTAAACAGTCCGTATATTGACTATGGCCATGTTGAACAACAATCAAACAAATTTGAAGTGAATACATGGAGAAACACTATCTGGAGTTTTGGTACAACCTGTCAACTGTGGGAAACTCAAGTAAATTTATTGAAGTTTACCAGCTGACAACAGCTTACCTGCTCTTCTAAAGAATGTTGAATGTTCATGTCCCAGGAGACAATCTAATAACTTGGAGACTGGCCATGCAATAACAAACAGTAACACCATCAATATCCTAACCAGCCTAAAAGGAACAGGAGAAAAAACGTGAGCTGTCAGTATATTAATGCTACAACTCTGTACACCACCTTTTTAACAAAAGAAATGAGAGGTACCCATGGGGTACATATGCAAGCTAGCCTGATGTACATGTTAGAACTTATCTAGAATTTTTCCTGGAGTTGTTGTTACTGAGGTATTGACACTATTGTATTGTTCCTTAAAAATAGTTTACCCCACACCCGAACCACAGCACAAAACACACAACTGAACAGGAACAAAAACAACAACAACAACAAAAATACTTTATTTCACCTTGGCTTTAGCTCTAATAAAACTTAATAAACTTATAAAATTACAAGAGAAGGTGCTTGCTACCTGGAATAACCATGAGGGGCTATACTAGCCAGGGAGCCAGAACACATTTTTAATTTTACATGTTTATATCAGTGCCAAAAAAATAAATAAACAAAAATAACATCAACTTGTAGAATGGAAAAACAATAATTAAGTCAAAGAAAAAACACAGCACATTTTTACTTGTTTATAAAAACATTAGAAATAATAGGGGAAAGAATAATTTGATGAATTGCTGAACTTCAATTCTGTTTAACAAAGCTATCTCTGAGTCTGGCTCTTAATGGATAAAGATATTAGACATCTATAGCTAGCAAATTCCATGTTTTCACACCAGTAAATTTTTAGCTGAAAATGCCATAGTTTGTCCTTGCTTTTGGTAGCATGAAGGCGTGACGGGAAAATAGCCTTGTATTATAGTCATGACGTATTTCATCAAGGGGCTGAAAAAAGCTGTCAAAGACCACTGGTAATTTTTTGTTATGGAATTTGTACATGAATAAACTAATGTCTGGAACTTTATAAGATCGAAAATTTTTAGTTTGTTAGTTTAGAATGTTCATTAAAACTTAAAAAAGTTATACTTCTGACTGCCCGTTTTTGTAGAATGAAAAGGGTTTTTATATGTGTGTTGTTGTGTTACCCCATGTAATCAAACTGTATGTAAGGAAAGGATATATGAGTGAATAGTAGAGGTTGATAAGAGTCCAAGCTAGTATCCAAGTTTTGATAGAATGCCAATGCTTCTCTTAATTTTCTTTGAAACTGAATTCACTTGCTTTTTCCATCTGAGATGAGAGGCAAGCATGACTCAGAGGTATTTGCAATTGATACTGTCCTTTTCATTTAATAAAGTATTATTCATATACAAACTTATCGAAGAATCGATTTTTTTCTGTGGTAGATGAAATAAAATAAAGTTAGATTTGTCAATATTTAGTGAAAGTTTGTTAGCGCAAAGCCAGTCAGGAACGAGATTTAGCTCATCATTCACAGTTTGTTCAAGGTGTGATAAGTTCTTAAAATGACTAAACAATAAATTAGAGTCATATCTGCAAACAAGTGAAGATCAAGAATACTAGAATAGTTATTGAAGTCAGTGATATAAATTAAGAACAAAAAAGGCCCAAAGACTGTTCACTGGGGTACACTGGTGTTAATGTAGGCTTCATCATAGTAATTGCATCTCCGATAGAGGTGAATTGTTTTCATTTATTCAAATATGAAACAAACCATTCTTAAATTGCAATACCTATGGTTAAGAGTATCAAAGGCTTTCCAAAAATCCAAAAATATTCTGCAAGAGAATTTGCCTCTTTCGATTACTTCGTGAATTTTGTCAACAATACTTAGGATAGTATGTTCTGCAGAATGATTGGAGTGAAATCCAAATTGTTCATCTTAGATTAAATTGCTTTGTTCATTGAATTCAATCAGTCTGTTGTACATAAGTTTTTTCCAGAATTCTATTAAAAACTGATAGATTCTATATAGATACTTTTGGGTACCTTATATTGGTAATGGAAGTGAGATTGGACAATAGTTACAAGCATCAGTTTCTAAACCATTTTTGAAGATAGGAAACACTCTTGCAATTTTAAATTTATCAGGAACAATTCCTGTTGTAAAGGAGCAATTGTATATTATTTCAAGTGGTTTTGATATCACAGATTTAATTATTTTTAGTATTTTTGTTGGTATGCTAAAAGTTCCTGTGGATTTGGATGAATTTAGTATTGATATTTCTTTTTCAATTTCAGCAGCAGTGGTTAGGAAAAGGAAAAAACTATGATTCATTTGAAATTTTAAGTATTGGTTTAGCAACACCATAGAAGGAGGTATCGTACTTGCGAGTTCTTTTCCGATGTTAACAAAATAGTTATTAAAGATGTTAGCAGTTCCTTTGGGGCCAACAGTCTCTTTGTTATTTTTGATAACTTTAGTAGGTGACAACAGCTGCAACAGTTGAACCTGAAAGAGTGTCAACTTTTCATACTCAGTGATTGGTTATTTTTTTATGCTTTGTTAATGATTTGTCTGCCAATTCAGTAATCTGCTGGTGACAGCAGTCTTTTGTTACACTCAACATAGCGATAACTTTATATAAGAGCCCAATTCTGCTAACATAGCGATAACTTTGTAAAAGAGCCCAATTCTGCTAAATTAAAAGCACTGAATAGTTCAATGTCTGTAAATGTATGAAAACTTAAACAACTAATGTCTAAATCTGAAACACTTTTATTGCTAAACTTACGGAGCCAGGGCTGCACCAATAGCGAGTCCATATCTAGTACACAATGCCTGAGGAATAACCCTGTAAGAACCAATTGAAAATAACTAAATTAGTTATTTCAAAAAAATGTCACAGCATGTATTTAAAAATTATCATAAATGTCTTTCTAATGCATTGTATCCTCCAAGCAGTCATTGTGCTTGCAGCTTGTTGTAGCCCGTAAGTACTGAAAGTCTAAACTTAATTGTTTGTTTCTCATATTTCAAGTCCATCATCAATTCAAGACAAAAAGCCTCACACTGGATATACTTGTTTAAAGTCACTGTGATTTTCATTATCTTCACTATTACTATTATCAAAGTCTATTGCATTTATCAAACAACAGCCCTTTCCTTCCGCCAAAAAGCTAACCAGGTGTCCCATCCCCTTCAGGGGAGGGGTAGGGGAAGGGAAGGGGGAACAAAGAACTAGCTAACCAGGTGCCCCATCCCCTTCAGGGGGACCAAAGAACTAGCTAACCAGGTGTCCCATCCCCTTTGGGGGGACCAAAGAACTAGCTAACCAGGTGTCCCATCCCCTTTGGGGGGACCAAAGAACTAGCTAACCAGGTTTCCCATCCCCTTTGGGGGGACCAAAGAACTAGCTTACCAGAACTAGCTTCAGGGGGACCAAAGAACTAGCTTACCAGATGTCCCATCCCCTTTAGGGGGACCAAAGAACTGGCTAACCAGGTGTCCGATCCCCTTTAGGGGAACCAAAGAACTAGCTAACCAGGTGTCCCATCCCCTTTGGGGGGACCAAAGAACTAGCTTACCAGGTGTCCCATCCCCTTTGGGGGGACCAAAGAACTAGCTAACCAGGTGTCCCATCCCCTTTGGGGGGACCAAAGAACTAGCTAACCAGGTGTCCCATCCCCTTTAGGGGAACCAAAGAACTAGCTAACCAGGTGTCCCATCCCCTTCAGGGGGACCAAAGAACTAGCTTACCAGATGTCCCATCCCCTTTAGGGGAACCAAAGAACTAGCTAACCAGGTGTCCCATCCCCTTTGGGGGGACCAAAGAACTGGGTAACCAGGTGTCCCATCCCCTTTAGGGGGACCAAAGAACTAGCTAACCAGGTGTCCCATCCCCTTTGGGGGGACCAAAGAACTAGCTTACCAGAACTAGCTTCAGGGGGACCGAAGAACTAGCTAACCAGAACTAGCTTCAGGGGGACCAAAGAACTAGCTAACCAGAACTAGCTTCAGGGGGACCGAAGAACTAGCTAACTAGGAGTTTCATCGCCTTTGGGGGGACCTAAGAACTGGCTAACCAGGTGTCCCATTTCCTTTAGGGGGACCAAAGAACTAGCTAACCAGGTGTCCCATTCCCTTTGGGGGGACCAAAGAACTAGCTTACCAGAACTAGCTTCAGGGGGACCGAAGAACTAGCTAACCAGAACTATCTTCAGGGGGACCAAAGAACTAGCTAACCAGAACTAGCTTCAGGGGGACCGAAGAACTAGCTAACTAGGTGTCCCATCCCCTTTGGGGGGGACCAAAGAACTAGCTAACCAGGAGTTTCATCACCTTTGGGGGGACCTAAGAACTGGCTAACCAGGTGTCCCATCCCCTTTGGGGGGACCAAAGAACTGGCTAACCAGGTGTCCAATCCCCTTTGGTGGAACCAGAGAACTAGCTAACAAGGTGTCCCATCCTCTTCAGGGGGACTAAAGAACTAGCTAACCAGATGTCCCATCCCC